>JAODUD010000062.1:3719556-3730325 GCA_026784285.1 Stomatorhinus walkeri | reverse complement strand
GGAGCTGGGGGTTAAGGGCCTTGCTCAAGGAGCCACAGACAGGCTGAGGCTGGGTTTGAACCGGCGACCTTGTGATTGACACTGAGCCACATGCTGCCCCCATCATTCACCATCTGATCAAATTCATGGCTTGAGATGTTCAGTTGAGAGCCAAAGCGTTGCAAGAAATTTCACGACGCAAGAGAACGGAGAGTTTGCCCATAGGAGACTGGGCTAGCTTTGGCCACACCCACCTGTCATTCCAAACAGAGATGGGAAGCGGCCTACGGCTGCTCACTCACTGTTCATGGAAGCCAGTAAACAAAGACCCAGCAAATACGTGTTAAGCGGCCGCTAAGGAATGGCAATTCAAACCAACAGGATCCCGTTCATTCATCGTTCGACACTTCAGGACCGCTGGGTCTCCTCCGGCAGCTCCCTAAACGATGCCGGCTTCGCTGCCCCATGCTGCCGTACGAAAACGGCCCTGATCCACACCAGCCCGCTCGCATTCAGAGGGGCACCCGGTCTGGTTTTAGTGCATCAGAGTAACAGGTTGGGGGGGAGGGGTTGGGGTGCGCTGGCCTGTGTGAGGCAGAACGTAGCTTGTTTTAAACGGATGGACATCTGAGGCAGAGGGAGTTGCTCTATTACTCCATGCGGGAGCTAATCTGATCTAACACTGCACAAGGTCATTAGCAAAACAGGGCTTAACGTTACGCAAGCCGTTACGGCTATGGGCCTTAGGGGACACAGATTTGTTAAGCCTGTAAAACGGTGCCGCTCTCCGCTCATTATTGGCGCCTGCAGATTGAAACACGCGGCCTTGGCCCTAATCGGCAGCCGTGAACATGGCCCCCGGTGCTGACAACGTGCAGCTGGGCGAACAGGCCTCTCGACATCCATGCTGAGGGGGGGAAAAAAAGAAAAGAAAAAAAGAATGAAAGATCAAAGCGCAGCTGTTGAGAGTGGGCAGATGGGGTCATGTGACTGGCAGCATGACAGCACAGCTCGTCAACATGAAGGATGTGGGTCTGCTCGGAAATGCAAACGGCTGTCATGAAAGTGTTTTGCATGCCAGTGGAGTGTCGTAAATTCTGGGGAGCCATACGAGTGTTCCCGCTTTGTTTCATTCAGACTGGGCATTTTTTACCGAGTCCTTTCTGGCACACAGCTGCTCGATGGCAACTTCCTTCTCAGGGGCCCAGAGGAATGGAACTTTAACTAGGAACAGAACAATATCGACCCCCTTCCCTTAGAAATGGAGGGTACCTAGAACACTAGGTGGATTGTGTGACCAGTGTCTCCCTAGAGCTCAGCCAAATGGTGATGTGGTTTCGGGGGGAGGGTGGCCTTGGGGGTGGAGCTAGGAGAAACACTTTGTAGGCAGCTGCCTCCCAGCCAATGAAGGGAGAGCGTGGTAGCAGCCTCGTACCCTCTGGTAGCCATGGGAACCAAAGGATTCCCCCGCAGAACGGGATGAACGCCCCCTGTGAGGCAAGTAAACATGAGTCAACCCCCACACCATGCGACTAGCGGATTACGGGAAAAGGTGCTGGCCAGAGAGCTGTGGCGATCGACCCCCAGGGTCGATTAATGACCGTCACTCGGATCTGGCAGCTCTCAGGCAGACTGACATCGGGGGGTATTAATGCATGACAGTAAAGGAGGGTCCCGACAGAGGTCCACAGGAGGGGGGGGCCTGTAAATGCACATGCTATGCACCTGAGGTTTAGCCTTGCCTGAGAACCCTGCCCCACCGCATCCATCACTGTCACTTAGGCTCGTAGATGGTGAACCGCGGGTCACTGATTACACTGTCATCTCAGATAAGGTACCTAAGATGTCGCTAAGGAGCATTACTAATGTGCATGTGATAAATGAAGTGTGCCGATGTCAGCAGGCGCCTTTCCCGGATCCAGTGGAGCGCATGGCGTGTCTGTACGGAATGCCAGGCTGCCTGGGGCTTGTAAGGCGGGGAGGGATTCGGGACACCGCGTGTGTCATTATCATCATCCATCGTCAGCCAGCAAAGTCTCTGACGGCAGTCAAAAACCTTCACATTAGAGTGACGTGCACGTTCAGGCCCTCGACTGGCAACATTATGTGGAAACGCCGTACGCTCCAATCACCTGCTACACGGTCCATAGCCACATAAAAGCTATTGGGGTACCTCTGTGAGCGGGGCAGTGATTGTGGGGGTGCAATTAGCAGCCTCCCCGATCCAATTCAGGGGGAGCTGGGATGAAAGGGACGTCAAAACCTCTAGAGAGCCCAACCGCTGCTCGGCCGGACGGAGGGGACTCCCCAGTGAACTTCACGAGCTGTTGCAGCGTCATGCCATTAATGAGTATTTTCTTGTTTAAGGAAAATATGCAGCTGTCTGGGAGTGGAGCCATTACACTGCCGGTGAGGGGGAACCTTCCCCTCCTCGATCAGGAGATTCAGAAACACCGTTCCTGAAATCCCAAAGAATCTGCTGCTTTCTTGCACAGAGTAAAAAAATGGGGAGGGAATTTGAGGGAGCACCTATAAGAGGGAGCGGTCTGGAGAATGCAGGGTTGCGATGGTGGCTGGATGCATCGACTGCTGCATGTTCTAGGTGCCCTGGCTCACCTGCGAGCACAGCACTGGCAACAGGGGGCTCTGCTCCTTCTTCCCCCAGAGCAGCACACAGCTGCTGTTAGGCTTGATCAAGCAGTTACATTTCTGCCATCTAGATGAGAAATGCCAGCTTGTGCCACTGAGCACCTTCCCCACACTAAGGCAATACTACTGGGCCTGCCGAGGAAGTGGAATTTATCAAGTACTTGGTTCCAAAACATCCATATTCACATGACAGAGGGGGAAAAACAGCAGTCGCCTGGCTGTCATGGTAACCCTGCACTGCAGCACCTTCCAAGGGCTACTCGTGGAACCTGAAGAGGACCCAAGGCTCCAAGGGAAGCGGGATCCAGAAGCAGACCAGCCAAAGTGCACTGGTTGCCGAAGATCAAATTAAGTCTATGAGATCCCTGCACCCTCAGTTTCACAATGTCGGCAAGCCAGAGCATAGAGCTCAACTGGCTTTCAGCAAGAAAATAAAACACGGGAAAAGGTGAAATCTGACCGTTTCCATTGGGCCATTCAAATGCAGTTTCTTCATGTCAGAGATGCAAGCACACGCCCTTATAGACCATATAAACCTCTCTCGTGCCAACATGCGGCAAACACGGTCCCACAGATGTGCAGAACACAGATTTGCAGAGAAGAGAGCATATTTACATCATATAGGCTGTCAGCACTTAAGAAACAGGCAGAAGGACTACAATTGTGGGGAACCTGAAAGACACACGGGCCTCTCTCATGGAAATGCAGCTCGGTCATACGGATATGGACAGGGCTGACTAACCCCAGCATCCATGGTGCTCATCGCGGTGTCTTTCGTCAGGGCTTGTGAGCATGTACGACAACTCCGGAATCAGTACAATAGTGAGCTTTTCCAATGGTATAATCATGACTGCTGCCACCATTATTCATGTGATCTTGACTTAAAATGGTCTCTAGCCAGGAAACAGAGTACAAAAACATAGGGTTATATACAAAGTGCCTTTACAATTAGCTGATGGAATGCCAAGTCTAACAATGGCTACTAAAGATGACATGGATGAGGGTTGAATGCACTTGTCCTGGTGTGGGAGCAGACTCGGCAGGGGCCTGTAGATGGGAGAGCTGCTTTACACACTTCCCAAAAGAGCACGGGACCCTATCAGCTCACCAAGCCACTGAACAGGTGAAGTAGCTGTTCTCACTTCTCGTGAAAGACTCCCACTCTACTGACCAGTTCCCCTAACTCCAAAATGGAACACAGTGCATCTCAAAGGCCTGAACAGCATCCCTCCTCGGCCAACAGAGCCATTGAATGGTTAGCATGACATATTAATATGCTCTTATCCCCCCCACAAGTCCTAATCCTAACAAATGACACTGAAGATAAATTTAAAACTATGTACTGGCAGTAGAAGGCACCTCTGTCTGTGTGACAGGCCCTCGTTACCTCAATGCTAACAGCTCCACGCTGCTCATTAGCTGAAAATCTTGGCAGAGTGGTGGAGATTTCAAGCTCCCCAGTCTCAGGGAAAATCCTGCTTATACACATGCTGCTCATTAACATGCATTTGGCCTCGGGGATTAGCATTCAGCATTAGTAATATTTTTTAAATCATCACTCTGAGAACAAACCCCAAGGCTCTACACAAGATGTAAGGACCAGAAAAAGTGACTGAATCCACACAGTCCTACATTATGGCTGGGGTATATAACAGGCCCAAACAGAGGGCCATGCTTCATTGGACAGAAATTTGAAGGCACAGCCCCCTTTGTCTCCCAGCCAATAGTGTGGAATAAGGTTCTTATCGTTGGCCTCAATTACTTCCAATCGCATTAAGGTCACTGTGAAACACTGGCTAGGTCTGGCACCCAACTCTGCGATTACAGGAAGACCTGGTGCTGCACTAATGAGGCTTAAGATGGAGCCCAGGGAATCCTCACAAGTTTAACAGGTAAACCTTCCATTGCTACACCCTGCTCATTATTTTTAATATAGTCATTATACTCCAATATCTTTGAGCGCTCCACTTATTAGAGAGGTTTTCAGGAGAAATGTGCCGACATGGTGGCTGCATGCTCGCCCTGCGCTTCCTGGTAATGTTACGGAAGATGACCAAACCTTTTTAATAAATGGTGTTAAATTGCTGCTTACATTTATTCTTAAGGTGCATGTAGGAAGAAGCATCAAGCCTAGAATCCTATCGGAGTACAAAGCCAATGGCCTATCCACCTAAGACGTGCAGGTTCAGTATAGACCTTTCCACTAGTTGGCTGGCAGGATGAGGTACATTTAGGCCTTTAAATCCACTAACATCTCAACTTATTTCCCCTTTCCTCCATACAGAGGTTATTAGCTGAGAGGGCAATGAAACTACTTCAGGGGAAAAAAAGCTAACTGGGTAAAAGGTTCTCAGAGACTTAATGAATTTTCCCCCCAGGATCAATAAACATGTAATTACTCTAAGTGCCCCAGCTATTCGTTGTTTAGCTCATTGCTACGCCTTCAAGCACCAATGACCATCGGCCCCTACTAAACACCTTATTGGTTCAACATTGCGTGTGTTCTTCTGGTAAAAAGTAACAAAGACACTTCATGGCTTTGGGCCCGAGTATGGCATCATGGGGAAGAAACTGAATAACTGAGTGCTTTCCTCATGTGCTGTTCTCCCAATCAAAGGGAGATGGCTGTGTTGCATTGTCAACTGGCATTGGTAATACGAGATTCTAAACTCTCTGAAGAACATTTCCATGAGTGCAACAAATGTGTGACCCCCCTATCTTGCCTGACCCTGTGGCAAAGTGGATAAGGTTCTTGCTTATCTGTAGAGTTTCTGGTTCAATTGTGAGTTTCCCCCCCAGAATAATACAACTCCCAAACTGTGTGTGAATTTGGCAGCAGATGACACTGGATGCGGTGGCCCTATGCTGAAGTGGGGCTAGTGTGCTGTGGGTTGCAGGATCAAACCTCACGTCAGCCTGTCTGGCCTTTGTGCCCTAACAACTCAATTTCTAATGCATGTGCACCGAGTGTAAAATGACAGAGCTTACATCTGACAGTAAGGTACGATATATGGATTATAAAACTAAGGCTGAAGGTTTGAATCCCAGCCAAGTATAGACATGATGCCAAAAGAGGATCCTGAGGTGTGTGAGATGAGGATGGAAGGCTGATTTTTAGGAGAGAATGTCAGACAAGGAAAAAATGCCCTGAACATGGGGCCTCTTTATATTACATATTCACCTATCTGGCAACTCAACTTTCACACCATTACACTCTGAGGGCACCAACCTTAAAGGCATAGTCTAGTGGTGCAACAGACCATAACTGATCTGTGAGCTATACGGATCACGGATTAATTACGAAGTTTAACCATGACAGTGTAAAATTCAGTTTCACCATTGCCGTTACTTTATTCCCTAAATCTTGATGCCACAAAAGTCCATAGAGGAGATGCATTCAGCGCTTGAAATTTCTCACAATGAGGGACGAACTAATGTGTAGCACAATGGGGGTTAGAGTTTCAATGGAACTGCAATAAAATGCTACACAGATAGTATTAGCCATGAAATTTTGAGTGGAATCTGCTTCTTTCTATTAGCAAATGCTGCTTGCGCGTCTACAAATTTTCCCCAAGACAACGAATCATCACAAAAACTTTGGCTGTGCTGAGATCACAAGAAAAATTAAGTCACGAGTTTGACCCAACGACAGAAAAGGATGGAGGTGAATGTTCTCTGTGGACTTCCATATGATACTGAGTAGCGACGAAAAGATAGAGACAAAGCAGTTGTGCGTTTATGCGAGTGGGTCATGTTTAAGGTTCCCTGCTTTAAATGATCTTTAAGTAATAAATGGCATATATCTGACCCCCTTGATGTGATCTGATTAGCGAAATGATCCAATCCGCGAGTCAAAACTAAAATAAGATCCAAGCCGTGAGTCTTGGGATTCGTGGAACCCCCTGGTATTTGAACCATATCCATCTGCATCACACAGCCAGCTCTCTGACCACTAAGTCACAAAGCTGATTCACAAGCCTTCCTGAATAGTCACTTACACTCTTCAAAACCTAAGCACAGTACAAATACATTCCTTAGCAAAGATCATTTGGTGAGTCTCATTCCCTCTTAAACAAGGCCTTTCGCCATTAAACCACATGCAGCGCTCCATTTCACATACAGCATAGCTAACCACACTTGTCAGCTCCTGCCACAAGCTAGACCTACTCAACCTAATCTTGGCAAACAGAACTATAACAGAGAATGTTCCTCCCACTGTGCAAGAGACCTGGTGGCTGAGCACTTAGCAGTAGTGTCATACTTTCATGGTTGTTGGTTCGAGTCCTGCTGATGGTCGGGTGAATTGGTGTTCTAAGCCGGCTGGTCTGTGCATAGTGGTGGGCAGTGCTATGCGTTAAACCCTGGACTGACTATGCTGGCCACACAAGTGATGCCATGTTTCAGTATGCAAATCAGCAATAGTGTCCCTTACTCTGACAGGGGGTTGGGGACCCACTATACATGAAGGAAATATGTATCCCTCAAAGCCAAAATGACATTTCAATATTTAACTGCGAGCGAATCCCAACCTCTTTACACATTAAAGCCCATTTTCCCAAAGCAGACCTGCTACGGAGCAGAACCAGCTGAGGTGCCTGTAACCCTAACCCCTTATATTTAAATATGATGACAGTAAGAGGAGTCACACCTGAAACAGCTCCAGGAGAGCGAGTGGCCTCGGTCCAAACATCCAGTCATGTGGACATTTTGGCTCACACGTTCCATTTTATTTATCACAAAGGCAGCACACACTACAGCGCCAGGACGAGTGCAGGTCCATTAGGAAAGCGATTCCAAGCCCTTGAGCTGGAGATTGGCTTTGCAGAGATTCCACAAGAAGGCGACTTGCCAAAAAAACCCAACAAGATTCTGGGTCGCTTTCAACGCCCCAAAGCCCCCTTTATCCCCCAAAGGGCATGAGCGCTTCCTGGCCCTTATTCCACTGGGGTCTGGTCGGCCTTCTGCTTCACGGCACGCTTCGGCCGCTTATGGAAGCAGAGCAGTAGCTGTGCATTAGCGACCGTGCGTTTGCTCCGGCCAAGGGTTTGTAAATAAAGATGTCCGGTACTTTTAGCATGACTCCTACAGGAACAGAAAAGTAATTCTGCATTTCAGTAAGTCGCAAGAATCTTTAACTCCTCCCACCTCCTGAGACCAATATAGGTATCTGTTCCTCTTTTTTTCTGTCAGTGTGAAACTAGCCCCACTCCCCCACAAGGGAAGGGAGACACTGAAGATTGGCGCTCAAAGGGAGGCCCACTTCACAAACGGCGGCCATCAGCCGGCTGCCAGCGAACCTCCCTCAGCCGAGCCAGAAAGGTGGGGGGTGTGGAGCAGATTAAGACATCATGCCTGCTTGCGGTCTTCATGCAGAGGGCCAGGCAAACAAGGGGGAAGTTTCTCATTTGCGTCTTATCAGCACATTGATCCAAGAACCCCTTCAGTCTGATCTAGCTCCTATGGACTGAAAGCTCCGGAAACTGCCAGTGAGATGGACAGTCTGCCACTGTCTTTAACAGACCCTTTGCTGGCTATTATTTGATTTGGAGCTCATCTGGGCTGTTTTAATCAGCGAGAGCCGTCTAGGGGGCACTCATACAATTCTCTGTGTAGAACCTGACTGGAGGTAATTTCCGCTTCAACACTGTGCAATGTGACCTCGCCTCTCAAGGCATGCTGGGCTTGCATTGAAAGATCCATGGAATGTTTTTAAATCTCACTTAAGCCTTTACTTAACGTTTCAACACCATGGAACCGTCTGTATCGAAGGAACCTCATTCATTTCAACATCCGTTTCCATTCATTAAACACCATCGAGTGAGTTTTCGGACCCCTCATGAGACAGTGAGCTTACCACTTCCTAAATGTGAATATGACATCAAGCCACATCCTCTGCATTTCATCAGCAGAGCCTCCGGAAGGGTTTACAACTTTCTGAGGTTGACTAGCAGCTATCAAACTGCATGGATTCGTGAAGCACAGTACAAAAAAGATCATCATCACACATCCCACATCTTAGCACACCAGAATGCATTCAGTTTTTTAGAGTAAATGCAAGATTACTGCATGAAAATATTGTAATAGTATTTAGTAGTGGGAGACTTTGAATACAGCTTAAATGTTTAATTTTAAACATTAAGCCACTTAAAAGGTTACAATTCTTGTTTGTCTCAAGCAATTTGGGATTTTAAGGTTTGCCTGCTTTCCAAGGTCTTTTGGAAATCTGTGTGGAGAACATGGCGCGCGCACGCGCACACGCACACGCGCACACACACACACACACACACACACACACACACACACACACACACACACACCCCACCCATCTGGCTACAGGCAGGTATACGTGATGAAATCTGCACCAGCCAACTGGAACAGAGAAATCATGACGTGTTTGCCACTGAAAGCACAGGGAGAATAAGAGGGACTGGACACAGCACTGAGTAATGTGTTGTTCTAAATGTTAAAATTAGCACACAACGTGCCATGCAAATCCTGGGGGGGGGGGGGGGGAATCATTTTTATACAAAGTTCTGGAAGCCTGAGTCACGTTGTACAATACTGATGGTTAATACACAAGACCTCATTGTTGAAGTCAGCTGTAATCAAAGCCAAAAAGTAGATCAATAATAGATTGACTGTGCAGGATACTAGGCTACAGGACCACATCCTGGGTGGCGTGCAGCATCCTGCAAATCCCTGCCATATAAATACACAGGTCCGCATGAATGCTGGACAGGGCTGTAGTCAGTTTAAGAAGAGATGGATTACATCTCACTCCCCTCCGAATACCAAAGACACATCAATACCACCACCAGGGCCGATTATCATTGCCCGGGAGCCTCAAATTGGAATAACCCATTTCTCATTGGCTACTGTAGTATGGTTGCTAGTAGTTTATGCCAGGTAGGATTTGAATGAACAGCAATCCCACCCACAGTGGCTCTCAAGGCACAGGCTATCCCATAATACATTAGACCCGCCTTCAAATGGCTTTTAAGGTTTGCAAAAAAAAAAAAAAAAAAAGCAACCCAAGGTGGGCAGGGTGAGAACAGTCATAACACCCCCCATAAAGACATCGCCCACACAAAACTAACAGAAGGTAGGATGCTAAGGCGCTTCCTAGAGGTCAATCAAAGAGGTTCTACAGTGGCACTTCAGCATGTAACAGAAGAGGCAGAGATGGCCTCTCAGTAACACTGGGGCTGATTTCCCCATACATATATGCATGGATCGACGCAACTGGTATATATTCGCCATATAAAGCAGTATGTGGAACAGCTTGTCGTGACGGCACAAATGTGTACTTATTTTTTTGGGCATTTGTGCTGTTATGACAAGAAATTTCCACAATAAATCGTCCCAACAATGGAAATTGCTTCATATGGCGAATGTGTACTTGCACACCAGTTCTCAATCTGTACATGCATGCAAGTATACAACCAGTACAGAAGAGTTCTAATTTTATTTTTAAATGAGTTGTGTATGGCAGCCACACAATGGCAGAGACAGACAGGAGGAGGGGCAGGCATCGTGGAAGCCACAAGAGACTACGCTTCCTCAAAGCAGAGTGAAATAGCCTATTGATTGCACTGCCTCTCCTCAAGATTTTCTGTATGACGAGCAAGTGAGCTGACGGGGAGTCCGGCTCTGACGACGAGGGCTGAGAGAGAAAACAGCCAGACACAAGCCCCCACCTGGGACAACTGGGTCAGAATGCAGCTTGAGCACACAGCACGTCAAAAACAGCCGCCACTCAGGGAGGCATCAATTGTGTAAATGCAGGCAGGGCTCTAAAGTTGCTGGCACAGGGGCAGATTGAGAAAAGCAAAACTTTGCACAACAAAAAAAAAAACAAACAAAACACAGACAGGACTCCGCTTTAAATATTAAACTCTACCACAGGAAGGCCATTAGATGTATTCAGCAACAGTTGTGAATGACCCCTCAAACATGCACACACACACACAAACTCAGCAATGCTCTTATTGAGAAATTCCTATAAAATTCAGTAATATGCCCATCAGTCAAAAAAGTCATGCCCATCAGTCTAAAAAAACATAACATATCTAGACACAGGGACTCAGTTGGTCCCTAGGGCAACATGACGACATGTGGGGGGGGGGGGGGGGGCTCATCGA
>JAODUD010000062.1:3692557-3711104 GCA_026784285.1 Stomatorhinus walkeri | reverse complement strand
CAGGCCTGGGGAGTCCCTGAAATGTCAGCAATCCAGTCCCACAAGTGATTGTGAAGCTAGAGTGACAGCACTGTCAAAAGCTCCTCATGTACCGAATAGCATTTCGCATTTCACAAGTCCGAGATGGAAGATAAAGTTATTTTAGCCGTTGGAAAGCTGCAGCCTCCATTCTTCCTTAATTCTAGGTGTATTATTACCAGAGTTGGGGAATTCAGGTCCAGAGAGTGTGCATGTACATGTCTGTGCACGCACATCGGCTAGGGGGGGACTCTAGAGAGCAGAGGAGAATTGTAAACGCGCGACCAGAGGCAGGAATGGAAGGATTGTGATCACTCCACAGCACATTGACATGCGTGACATCACCATGCCACTCACCCAGGAATGGAATGCTCTGTAAAGTTCAGTTTGCAACAATGCATCCCTCACAGCCTGACAGAGAACAGTTAAACTAAATTTATTTTAAAAAGTGACAAAAAAGTATAGAATAGATATTTGTGCTGCAATGAACTTGGGATAAAAACACCCTGTCTCTCCCTGGGGCAGCCAATGCGAAAGCAGGATATCCATTCATAGGAGGACAGTATGCAGTTAACGTTCCTTTCGGTCAGATTCACACAGTGTGTTAATGCACACGACTGAGGTAAATTTATGCATAAACAAAATACAAACCTCTGAGTCAAGAGTGGTAGGACTCGGTGTCTTCGAACACAATCATCCTCTTCAGAGGCCGATTGGCGCATTTCCAAATACAGTGCGAATTAAGGGAAAGGCAGGCCCTCATTTCGAAACACATTCTCACCCAAAGAGATGGCAGGTGGTATACACTGCCAGTCTGGCTGGGCACCATCAACACTGGTTAGGGAGTTAGGTGATCGAGAGCTAAGCAATTACAAGGGGAAAAGGCCTTGGGGAGATGAGGCTATGAAGCCCACAGTGGACAGGGCTACTCTGTCATTAGTCACTGGCTGGTTCAGACCACATCCTGCTGGGCTGAACCAGACACTGATTAACAGTTCATCCCAATCCTACCCAGAATGTCTTTCAATGCCTTATTTTTCCACACCCAGCTGGGATTACTGAATAAAGAGTATTCCAGGGGTCATTAGGGTGTGTTTGGTCTTGCCTGAGGGGATGAGTGTAAGACTGACTCGCACCCCATAAATTAGACTCCAGGATTTTCTGTCATTTGCTCAATGCCACCACCTGACTGCTTAAATTGAAGCTATTATGGTACCAAACCCCACATCTGAAGTCTCAGATGTTCGCATCAGAGTAACAAAACCTGTGTGACGCTTATTTGCACATTGCGGACACTGTGCAAATATGTGCAAAATAATTTTTGAAATTTATAACACCAAATTCTTAATTAACTACATCCCATGTTCTCTAATACGAAATATGGTTGCATATCTGTAGCGACCCCCATAGCCATAATAATTTTTTAGCCCGGCCTGAATTTCCTGGCAAAAAGTAGCTTAGGTGCTACAAGGAGACTAAGTTGCAGAGGCAGTTTCTGACCAAAGGGCTGGACCATTGTGGGAACTGCAGAACATGGTTTCCTGGCTCCAGAAAAGCAGGGGCCTGGGTGGCAGACTCCACAAGGACCATATGAAAGGGCAGCACTGGGGCTCCCCATCACCTGAAAGTGGTTTTTAGTATCCCAGGTCCTGTGCACCTCAATGTAGACGACCAGGTAGGGTCTCCCAAGGTCCATGTATAAATGGGTTCAATGATTCAATTACAAAGAAGGTATTAAAAATCACTTTGATATAAATCAAAGTATGTGTCTAATACCCTTAATAACAGAAATCAGAGCAATATAACAAAATTTGCATTAATCCTCAATTCAATTATTGCAGTTGTCGGTCTACAAATAGCACTACAAAACTGCCGCTGGGCTCCAAGCTGATCTTTAAATCCATCACACAATGAGTTGCTTAGTAACACAATCCAGAGAAATCCAGTCAAACCTAGAAGTATCAGGAGACACTGGCGGGTGCCTTCCCAGAGCGGGCAGTGGGCAGCTCAGCACGTCCTGGATTCCACACCCGCTCAGAAGTGGGCCATACGCTTCTGCCCACAACCAGCAGAGGGTATCATGGACAAGAAAGATGATGCCATTCCCTCAGACTGCTGCTTAAGCCAATGGGAAAAAGACCACTTTAGGGAGACAGCAGGGCATCAAGGTCTATCTGCACTTAACTGATGCTATGGAAGACCTCATCAGTGCAAAATATACCAAAAATGGTGAGAAGCACAGTAGGGGAAGCAAGCACGGGGCTGCTAGTCACCCGCTGGAGGGGCAACTCTCCTGTGCCATGAGGTTTTGGGAACAACGACATGTAGAAAGTATGCCAATCAGAAAGAGTAAAGTGCCTGTCAAAGACAATCAACTCCTTGCTGATGTGCAAGTGTCTTCTCGGGCCAAGAAAGAGGGTATCACTTCACAACGGTATGCACATCAAGACATTTTTGACAATTCTATGGTTCCAACTTTGTGGGAAAAGTTTAGGTATTGCCCTTTTCGGTTCCAACATAACTGTACCCCAGTGCACAAAGTGAGGTCCTTAAAGTCACGGTTGGGCGTGTATGGTGTGGAAGGCGACTAGCCTGCACAGAGCCCTGACCTCAACCCCACCGAACACCTCCGGCATGAACTACGAAGGAGTCTGTGAGCCAGACCTTGGTATCCAACATCAGTCTCTGACCTCACAAATGCTTTCCTGGATAAATGGGAAATAAATCCCACAGACATACTACAAAATCTTATGGAATGCCTTCTCAGAACAGTAGTCTGTTATAGCTGCAAAGAGGGTACCAACTTCATATACATTTTGTACAAAATTTTGCTTCACAATATGACATTACCGGCAAATCGTGCATGGTTTATCATCATAACATTTTATTTAAAACGGCAAAGCTCACCTATGAATCCATTCCTGTAGAGTCATTGTAAAGAAACCATAGTAAGAAATACAAACTGTAAACTATTACCATACATTGCTCTGCTAAAATTAGCTGATGGCAATAAAACATCATTATAAAAGGAAACGATACTTTAAACTGATGTACATTAGAAAACACTCCTTCTGAATAGCGTCATAACACTGTTCCACATTTTAACACCTTCATATCTTGTTTTTGCAGGTACAGTACTCACCAAACTCAAGGTTTTAATTCTGTAAAAATCAGGAGAATGGCATTTCAGAAGAGCCTTCTTATAAACCGAGAGGAGAGCTCTAGTGACGACGTTGCGCTGATAGTCCTCACCATTTTAATTCGGCGTTTACTGCCACCAAGTGGCAGGAAAGGATAATTTGCTTTGTAGCGTAAAACTCCAGGAAGGTGGAAAATTCCTCGCATAATTAAAAATAAATGCGCATAAACTTAAAATGCAATAAAAAAAGCGACTATATGCACTGCAAACTGGACTGAGAACGGTAATGCATTTTGACGACATGTAGTTATTCCTTTCGATTAAGTTTGGGTTTTAAAAAAATTAAGTCCTCTCATTGTTTACAAGACACTCCTCAGGATATTCCCCACCTATTAAAGTCTGGTCCTCCTTACTCCAGAAAAATCTTTAGATCTCTTTCGAAACACATACTTATAAATCTGATTTTATTAGCCTGTCATGCAGTACTTTTCAAATTGAATATCAAAAACAATAAAACTTCCAAAAAATGTTCAAATTATGACAATTAGTCTAATAAGCATAACTTGTTTGAAAATGTCTCCGATTTACTTCTCCTACCTAAATGTTGCGTTCTACAACGCGTCTATGTTCATATTAGATATCGGATCAATTATTTTATGGCGCTTTAAACAGGCCTTGAATACCGGTAGTTCAGTTTTAGTGGTCAGTTTAGCTAGTTAATTTGACGTCATTGCTGAACGGAGTAACCTCGCTAACTATAATTAACTGCTTTTTCAGACAGACAGTGTTTATTCCATACGCGTTAATATTTAATTACATATGGGGAATAAAATTACACACTAGACTGGAACTCTGAGTACATTTGGCCATCACTGACTTGGCCGACACTTTTACACGGCTGAACTAAACACCTCTACTTAGCGAATTAAACAGCTAGCGAATTAATACACATTAGAAAACAATCCTCACGAAACAAAATCACCCACAAATCTCAGAGCTAAGCGGTTCATAAGTAAAAATAAGCGCAAGAGACTTCTGAAATTTACATGGTGTGTTACTGCTTAAAGAGAAAATATTACGATTAATTTAGCATTTTAAGGTAATTAGCAGACCTAAAGATCCTGGGAACACCAACGACGGTAACGCTTCCCGCCTTTTCTGAAATCTCGTCAGACGATTGACGGTTAATCAATCATCCAATCAGATTTCGGATAGCGTCGCGAGACCTGGCGGGTGATTCCTCACAGTGGCGTTTAAAAGCATCTTTACCTCCCACTAAAAGTTAACCCAAAACTTAACAGTTGTATTTTTGTGGTTTAAATAGTTTCGTAATATGCTGTTCTTTAGACATCTAACAAGATTTTATTGAAAAATGCTCTCCTATTTCTATGTAGCCACAAAATACGGAGCCACAATTACTTTTCTCTCCGACCGTTTTCTTATAAACCTATGCAGCAGAGGCTCGCGGTTGCATATAAATGTTTTTAACATTACTATTGACCAACTGTTCTCGGACGATGTTAAACGTCTTAATTTAAAAAGTGCTTGTGCAACTACGATTAGTGACTAATTTTGACCTATATTGCGTGCACACGCAGGAACCGGCAGAGGCGGGCAGAGTCCCGGCCGGAGTCTCCGCGCTGGGGGGCGTCAGAGGCAAGGACCACATCTCTCCCCGGCCTTGCGCTTTAGGGGCGTGTCCGATTGGTATAGCCGGCGAGCTACGCACGGAGCCGCAGCGGATCGGGACTCCTGGGGTGAAGAGGCAGAGGTAGTCATGTCGGGGAGCGGGAGTATGTGCCCGACGGAGGCGCAGAACGGGGGGTCCTGCGGCGCCGCCAGGGATCCACGTGTTACCGGCCGGGCCGTCGGCAACAAAGTCACTGTGGTGCTCGGAGCTCAGTGGGGCGACGAGGGCAAGGGGAAAGTCGTGGACCTACTGGCCCAGGACGCCGATATCGTTTGCCGATGTCAGGTAAGCAGAGGATGGGCAGCACGCTGGCATCTCGCTCGCCGGCTAGCCCGGCGTGAGCTAAGCAGCGCGCCGCGGCGATGCGTGACGCTTTGCGAGGTATTAAACCGGTACTGGGGCTGGCGGACAGCGTCCGGAACAAGTGTCTGGCTAGCCGGCTGGGGAAGTCGGCGGGTCTGACCTGGATCCAATGGCGCGGCGTGCAGTAGCCAGATCCGATTAATCGGGACAATCGCGCGACTGAAAAGCAGCAGGGTGGGGTGCCGGAGGTGTTTCGGTGGGGAGCTAGCCTGCCCCGCGTCCCGCTACTCGGCTAGCTAGCAGTTTAGCTAGCTGGCTGGGTAAAATCCAAGATGTCACTTTGGAGCAGCGAAATGCACGGAGAGCCGGCGGTAAATTGTTAATGTCACCTTGAGCTATGCCGCGGTGCTCTTCGCTGCTCCCTCCGTGTGATCGTGAGCTTTATTTAATGCTGCGGCATGGTGACTGACACTGGAGAATAGCTGCTTTTTTATTTGTTACAGCAAAACTCATTTTGTGGAATTCTCCCTGGTCTTGTATCATGGCTGGAAGCGTTAAAACAGGGACGTTCCGTGCTGTTCGAGCCCGGAATGACACGGCCAGTCGCAATTCCCACGACCAATAAAATAATTGCACCAAGGGTGCTTTCCGGGCAGGATAGACGTGCAAATTCGTATCTGTGCTAATTGTCATAGTAATAGAAGTATAGCTATACATTCAGTGTTTTAGAAATGATACACCTTCATAAGCGATATACTGTCTAAAGCCATTCGTTTTCCGTAACGATGGAATCACTTGTTTTAAATGCGGTTTTAACTTATCAAACATGTTCTTAAATCAGATAAATGTTTTTTTTTTCCTGCTTGGAGATGTTTGTCCAGTTTTATTTCTGTTTAGTCTTGCTGTGGGTGACCTTGTATGGGGGCTAAACTTCTTCTTTTCCACACAACCAGCTCTGAAGTAATTCCCACCCCCTGGGGACTAGTAAAGTATACCCACCTTCCTACCTACCTGCCTAATTACCACTGAACATGGGAGTCTGTCTGCTCCCGCCTAGTGAAGACGTCATGAATTTTGTCCTCTTTTAGGGAAACGCTAGCAGTGTTCAGGGCTAGTGTCACACCAGTAGTGACTTCTTGATCCTGACAAAGTGAGGTCCTTAAAGTCACGGTTGGGCGAGTATGGTGTGGAAGGCGACTAGCCTGCACAGAGCCCTGACCTCAACCCCACCGAACACCTCCGGCATGAACTCAGTGAAGACGTCATGAATTTTGTCCTCTTTTAGGGAAACGCTAGCAGTGTTCAGGGCTAGTGTCACACACCAGTAGTGACTTCTTGATCCAAGCATACACAAGGAATTGAATAAGACCCTGTTATACTTCAGATTTGTTTCCCCCTCCTGTAGAAGTCAGTTATGATTTTTGTAATGACAGCTTGTAAAATAGCACCTACAGCTGAATGATGTCAGATTCTGGTGAGATATGGAGGGAAAGACTTTCTTTTCTTAACTATTTAGGCAGTTGCAAGGAATCGAAACTTAAATGTGGAACTTGCAAGACAGCCAAGGGTGGTAATCCATCTGCTGGCACTGGGCCAGCAATGAGTTGGTTTTTTTGGCACTGACTCCCTCTCCATTTCATCACAGGTTTAAGGGCAGCAGAAGACTGAAGGCGATGCATGTCGGTGCTGCGTGTTTTACAAAGGACTGGGTTACTGTTTCCTAGCGATGCACCGACTGCATTTTCCATGGCCCGTCGCAGTCGTCGTAAACCAGACCTGCCTGTACAAATTCAGATTTTCTTCATTTAATATTAGACTGAACATTTTTTAAACTCTTCTGTAATTAGCGGAGCTTTTTGCAAGCAGACTATTTTTTTAGATAATTTTCCAATATTTGCCTCCAAGTGTTGATTTAAATAGGTTCTAAATATTTTTGGGGTACTCTGCAGAGAAGTTCTTGTTCACATATTGTACACACTGCAAATTTAACATCTTTGTCCTGCACTGAAGAATCTCCAGACCATGCCTTTCCCCAGTGTCACCCACTCGGTACACTATTTAATTTCTTTTTAAAATAAAGGCATTCATCCTACAATGAATAGGCCAGTCTCTCCCAGGGTGTTGGCTGCAGGTTATCTGCTTATCCAACGCTTCACCACTCCTATCAGTTGCTTACCTTTGACTAAGGCTGAGTGGTATATAGAATTTTCACAGTATAGCAATGTATTTTTAAAATGAGTTACAGGGTAACAATATCCTTTATATCGATATACTTTTATTGTGTGCTAAAATTAGGCCTCTATTGAAGGTTTTTAATAGAAACCGATAATCATTCCTGGTTGTAGAGTGTGAGATTTTCGGTTGTGTCATTGCAGAACATCCCAGAATCTGGAGATAAAATCGACCCAACATCTCACAGGGCCGCTAATGCAGAAGAAAAGTGAAGAATCGTTATTTGTTGCGATTCTTTTTACAGCATTGATGGCTCACTGGTTAAAAATATAGCTTCCAATATTTGGTTGATTTTGTTAGTCAACTTAAAATGAGGGTCTTTCCCAATATTAAGCGCACATTCTGTGGTTGTCAGAGTTCTGTTTTTAGAGTCATTTGCAAAATAGGATTTAGATTTAAATTTTGGATTCTTTGTTCGTAAACATTCACCTTCTGTTTGAAGAGCAATGTCATAAACATAAGAAATTGCAGCTGGCCGACATAGTGGAGTGAAAGCCAACACAGATATAGGCATAATGTATTTTTGGCCACCCAGGAAAACTTGCGGCCCTTCCGTCATATTTGTTATAGGAGCAGTGTTGCGGTTTACGTTGTGGCCATGTTAATTGGTGACAAAGGCGTTCACGCGCCAGTACCAATCCTCGCAGATGTGCTGATGACAGATTCCTCAATTTTGGAAAAGTGGGGAAAAAATTGCAGATATTTGGAATTATCCTGGCACAAATTTTAGGTTGCTTAAAATATATATCTGAAGAGCAATCTTTTTTCATAAGGTATGAATTCACAGGCAGCTAGCTCACCTTCACAGCTACATGCATGTATGTCATATTTTACAAACGGGTTGGACAAGTTCTTTTCTTCATTTGTGTACATCTTATTTTAAATGGCTCTCCAAGCTTGACAAAATCTGCTTCTGTCTTCTGTAAAAATAAGTGAATGCATACTACGTGACATGCCACCAGTCAACAGGAACACTTAACCATATCATTGGCAATACAGCGCTGCAATGTTATGCATGCGGAAACTTTGTTTCACTTTTTCCTGTTGTACTGTTGCAATGTCTGAACATCCTAGCATCACATGATAGGCACTTGCCGGCTTGTTCTGTTTAAGAGTGTTAAGCATCGCACTTGTACCTGGGCATTCATAGAAAGCTCAGCTTAGTGCATTTACGTCTGAAAAACTCTGTTTGCAGTGTGCTATTTGCCTGACTTGTACGTCGCTTTGGACAAAAGCGACTGCAAAATAAAAGTAAATGTATTGCTGTGTTGTGATTGTATTGTGGGTATTGCATTGTATTGCAACCGGGTAAAACAGAATAACACCCAACACTGGTTGATTGGCTCGTAAATTTGGCCATATTTAGACTGATTGGCCAACTGCCAGCCAGCATTGATCAGGGTAAAAATCAGCTATTTCTGGTCACTATTCAATTGATTGGTGCATCCATACTATTTATAGACTAGCGTCCTAAATAAGGAGCATTATAACAACATATTAACAGTCTCTCTCATGAAGTGTTTCAAGCTGTCAAGTGATATCATTTGTCCATTAGCTAGTAACTGCTTATATTAGAGCACCAACATTTTGTAGATAATACAGATATGTTCTCTTTATTATTGTATTTTTGTTCCAATAGCGCTGTTGCCTCACACCCTATATTGCAGCTTTGAATCCCACCTCTGGGGCCTGTACTATGAGGCGGGGTTACTGACTTAAGGTAGACTGGGCAAAACGTAAGTGAACGAATATGAACTCCATTTAAACTGTGGTACCTTCAATCCGACAAGTTACCCCTATAAGGCAGTGACCGCGCTTTGTAGTACAGGGCACAGGACTGTGAGTCTGGGGTTTGCTGTCCTGGTCCTGCTGGAGTTTCCTTCCTCCCACATGTATTAGCTATGTGATGGACCATCCAAGCTGCAGCCCAGCCTTGTTCCCTATACTGCTCAGGGTAGGCTGGAGGCCCCACTGCAACCCTGGCCTGGATGAGTGGCTTGAAGTCGGATGGATGTTACAGAATGAAACCTTATTGTATATTAAAGGACGTGAATGATGTATTTCCAATTCTATGAATCTGTAAGAGAAAATCGGGAGGAGGCAGGACAAGGTGTCAGCGTTATCAATATTAATGGCGTTCCCCTTCTGCCTGTAGAGGTACATGCCTGTCAGGCTTTGCAGGTGAATTTGGGTAATGGCCTTGTTTCAGCTTTTGTGGTTCGGTGTACATCTATAGCTATGATTTTGTGTGTAAACTTATTCAAGTGGTACAGAAAGGGATAAATTACCCTGTAGCCCTTGGTGTGTCCCAGGCGGCCTGGCATTGTACTTGCATATTTGCATATTTTGAGTACAGCAGTAGGACTGAATATGACCCGATGAGATTCTCCTGGTGGTGCCAGACTGTTGTTCATGAGACCATCCCCTAATCCTCTACCTGTCACTTTGTCAAGTTGAGTTTTCCAGAGCACTGGCTTTGGTCTCATCTTCCATGAGTATGACGAGTTCATGTTTCCCGTTTACACCTGTCTTGTCCAAGTTTAATGAGAGCTTTTTGATACCATGCCACAAAGTTGCAGAGTCTCTTGGGGCGCAATTGAGTTGTTCTGGCTCCTGTACCAATGAAGTTTGGAATTTGAATCCTGTGGGCGTGTAAGAGAAGGCTGCAGCTCTAGTGTAACAACCATGCTTCTGCATATGCAAAACATCTCCACATAAAGTATTATTTGATTACTTTCCCTCTGATAAGTTTTAGCCTTATAAATGAAAGGTTATGAATGAGGTTTTAGGCTGGAACAAAATCTCCGGGGGATGAAACGGCACTTAATACGCTGAATCCCAGCAAGTGAATAAGCAATTTGGAGAAAAGGGCTGTTCTGGGCTGGGAAATGTGGGTCGTTTCTGAGTCAAACTAAGGACACCGAAGGGTAAATCCACATAGATTGTTCAAGTTTGAATGCCGGGAGCTCTGCTACACGTGCGCAAGCAGGTGTCAAAGTGAAACATTTTGAAATGAAACAGTTTTTTTTTCCGGTTGAGGCAGGCTCTGATTTTCCATACAGCGGTCGAAGGCATTCTGGAAAGTTCTTTTTCTTGCCCGTGTTTACGGCACTCAGGTAGATAAATGAAAATTTGCACCCCATGTGCGAATGGGCCGGGTGCCGGCGAAGCATGCTGCACATCAGCCGTCAGGTAAACACAGCTGGCTTCGGGCATCGGGCAGGAGTGTGCCAGCAGTCGGGCCCACGGGTGGCGCCCGCCGCCGCTCGCCGCTCGCGCTGGCCAGGATCCCTCTACCCCCACAGCAGGCGGGCAGCCAAGTCTCTGCGGCATTTAAAAATAACCCACAAAACTGCATGTGCTGCTGTGTCAAAGTGAGCACCGGGGGTGGTGTGTCCGCATGCCCATGGGGGGGTTCATCTCCACATTTTTGTTCAGCTGAGGGATGCCACCTCAGTGATCTGGTTTTCCTCATCCTGATGGTTGCCATGTTACATACGCGTCACGCGCCGCTCAGTTCGGTCGCTGATTTTTTTCTTGCCCATGCGGTTGGCACCTTCTGTAGACAGCTAAGGATGAGAAAATCCCCCCCCCCTCCACCCCCCCTGCAGTCTGGAGACTGTTCAGAGTTCTTCCCATGTTGGGTGTATGAAATATAACTCTGCCAATTCACATCTCGCCTTTGACAATAGAGCCATTTCAGGTGGTTATCTGTGGTTGTCTTAATGAAATAATGCATTCAATTCTTATGCTAGTTGTTGGATACTTGTAAATGTTTTTTTAACTGTGGATTTTATAAATGACGAAATTAATAATGAAGAAACAGCTGTACAGACGCTCTGAAACGTACACATTCCCATTGAAAGATGTTGTGGTCTCTGTTTTTCCATGTGTCTTATCTGTGCCACACTGGAACCATGTGCTTGAAGATTGCTTAATCACCCTTGACGAGGGACATGGCCCTGTCTAATCTGGTTCTCCTTAGGTGATTCATGTCAGACATAGGAGCCTCGAGGAGTGACATCAACACCCGGCTGGCAGGTACTGTTGATGAACAGCTTTCCTGTGGTGATGCTCCCTCCAGTGTTTGCTGATCTTTTGTCAAGTGGGCTATGGTGGAATGTGATTGGCTGTCCTTTGGTGGTAGCCGGCCTGTGTGCAAAGGCCAAAAAACCTGCTCCAGACTCCAGTGTCCTGAGGGATTGTGGACGATTATCTGCTGAGATGCTCTACTGTTCTTTTAGAGAAGAAAATGTGCCAAGACCTGCTTTAACAAAACAGTATCACGTTCTTCTGAAGATCAAGATTAGGACTTTGAGTGTTCACAGTCAACAGGGAAAATTCCAAAGCTAGTATTAACAATAGCGAAAATGACAGTGGCTATCAAAATAGCTTGCAGAAGCTAGTTTGTGATTTCCAGTGTTGTCTTGTGTGTCATACTTGGCTAGATGTGTATGTAAAGAAACTTTGCTCTGTATGCTGTGTAAGATATGGATATTTTTTTGTTAGTGATTTGCAGTTTGTGGTCAGTCTATGTGCAAGTTTTTTTCCCCTCTGAACCGGTAAGAGCATCAGTATGGAACTCAAACTGGAATCTTCATTACTTGAAGTTCTGGATCCCGCCTGTACACTAGTGTAACATGACCTGGACTGGAGAGCAATGGTGTTGAAGTAGTGCTTCATGACCCAAAGTGGTTGTCAGATCTGTGCCAAAGCCAGAACACAGGAAGGAGTCCTTTGCTTGGTAGTTTAATGAGGACTGCTTGGAACTTTCTTGGAGGTATTTCTTTGGTGTTAAGGCGTTAGGCCAGGAATTAATCCTGCTGTTCTGAAGATCCTTCGTTCTTTGGGTTCCAAGCCCAGCTGGTGGGGGTTTGTTGGCCCAGTCAGGTTTATTGCTGCTGGGACCGAGTAGGGGATTCAAGGGGAATTTGGCTGCCTGTTCCCCAGATTGGACACCTGGTCCCTCGAGACGCGCTTGGATAGGTTTCAGACCCTCAGAGGGCATTCAGAGTTTCTGCTGGATTTGCACTGTGATTCGGACTGCAGGATTCTCACCCGCTGTTGAAAGCATTTGTTTTCGAGCCGTTTTGAATTTCAGCACCAACATGATTTCAGTTCCAACAGCCTGTTTTTCATTATTTGTGGACTTTTGTGCATTTCATTAGCTTTGTTCAACATCTCTTCTTATCCAATTAAAGGTTTCAGATGGCAATACAAAGGCAGTTCATCTCCGTTGTGTCAGCTGCTTGAATGCCTTTTATATAGAACATGTAGAAATGAATAAATGTATTTTTGTTCCATTACCAGTGACTTCTTCAGGCTTTTCCTCTGACTGAAGAAGTTTCATCTTGTGTCGTACAACTGGTTTCACAGCCAGTTCATAATCTGATATGGTGAGCTGTGGGATCTACCTAGACAGGAGCAGGATGCGTATTCGGCTGACCAGCCAACAGTCAACTGCTAGCCTTAGGAAAAGTAGAGGAGCCTGGCTTTTACAAGAGAGCTTGTCTAATTTGCGACTCGCACCCTGATAGATTCCCAGAATGGTAACGCACGGCTGCATGGGGCCCGGTGATATTTTGGAGCAGTCCACGTGATGTGACCTTGTGGGCTGCTGGCGTCCTGCATCGGCATCGTAAAATGCCACGGGAAAGGAGTGGCATTCGCACACGCTCTCTGGTGCGCTCGCCTTGGACGGAGCTAGTCAAAAAATAGCCACAAACCCCCGCCTGGGTGTGTGGGGGTGTTTGCGGTATCCCTGCGATTGATTTATGACGTAAGTGACCCTATACGGACGTCACCAATCTCATCGGTTATGTGAGCGATGTCCTTCTAAAACCCCCAGGACAGTCTTGGTGTATTTGAACCTGTTTGGCATTTATTTATATACTATATAATATGAAATATTCTGGACCCTCGGTGCCAGCGTTTGTAGGTTCAAGTCCCTCATGGAAAAGTTCAACTGCCTTGTATGACAAACCAACGGAAAAATCCGTGTCCTGGGTGCCCGGTTTAGGACGGCCACATGTTCCTCTGTCAGTCTGGAAATAGAAGGTGCCAGACTAGGTGTAGAGAGGCTTCGGTGTCCGGGGAGAGCGGTCGTCCCCCAGGTTACAGCACAACCAGTCATGGGAGCTCCTGACAACATGATCTAGCAGAGCAACTGGAGGGGGTGTGAGGAGGGGTGGCGGTGCGGCATGGCGGCCCTTCAGGCAGGGTCCTCCTGCTGACTGTGACCCTCCATCAAGCGGGGGCAGGGGGATCCTCATTAGAGGTCTGCTCCAGCCTCTCACGGTATTCGGGTCATCAAACAGGGCCATAGCTCAACAAGGACCTCCTTGGCCTACAGGTATGCAGGTGTCGTGTATGGAAGCGACTTATCAAAATAAAAGTGTCAAATATTCAAGAACAACAGCATCCCAAAAAATTTCAAAACATGCAAAACAAAATGGAAAAGTTTGTTAAATCTTAACGTAAAGAAGTGCCATGATGAGAAAGCAATTGTGTGCATGTTTTTTTAAGCATATTAATTCATATATTACATTTTATTTAGTTAATGTTTGGAATGTCAGTCGCTCTCAGGCTTTTTAGAAATTGTTCTGACCAGAGATTATATTTGGAACTTTTTAAGCCGATCAAAATGGTGTATTACTCTAAAGGGTAAGGAACAGGAAGTATCATTAATGTTACCTCACCTCCTAATTTTTCAGCGCTAAGCCTACCTGTAGGGGGCATTGCCGGTAATTATAATTTAAATCCTAGATGATAGTTTGTGAGCTATGACAACCCCAGCCACCATTGTGCCAGTACGAAGTGAACAATGGGAGGTTTCATTGGAAGTTAAGGTGCGTGGGAGTGGTCAGATGTTTCCATACAAACTAGATAAACGTGCCATGGTGGTGGATCACTGGAGGACATTGGAGCTGACCTCTGGAAACTTGAGCTTTAAGTACAATCCCAGGGGTGACTTCCAGACTGCCCCAGGTACAATGTAGAGGGCTCTTCACACTAAGTATAGTGTAGATGGTTACCAGGGCAACGCTGCCTGCGGCTGGAAGACATAGATATGTGCAAACATAACCTGTAGTCTCTTAGTAACCAGAAATTGTTTTCCAATTGTTTTAGGATCGTTTGGATCTTCTGCATACCATAAGAGCAAAATAAGGACATAAGAAGGCAGCATTATTATGTGCGCAAAACCTGTTTCCATGCTGGACCTGCATTGGTTTTGATAGCTTTAGTACCATCTGAAGGTGGCCCTCTTCTCTAACTGCCAAGTGCTGTTTTCCAGCCAGCAGCCTGCATCTGGGCTGCCTCTGGAAAGCCATAACTCACCGAAGATGATTTTTTTTCCTGCTTAATAAGCATCTCAGGTTAAAAAAAAAAAGTTTTTTCCTTGATGTTTCCAAAGGGCGGAAACAATGCCGGACATACTGTGGTCGTGGACTCCGTGGAGTATGACTTCCACCTCCTTCCCAGTGGCATCATCAACCCCAACGTCACCGCGTTCATAGGTGAGTTCATAAGACCTGCTCTACTGCTCCAAAAAAATATAAAAACCACCACCTACACATTTTGTCTACTCTTAAAAAAATGATAATGAGTTAGACTTTGACGCCTATGATAATTATACATCATCCTTGATGATTTCTGATTGGTTTATCTTGGGTTTAACCTGTCGGTGATTGGCTGCTGCCAGTAGCTCCACCCACCTTAAATGTCAAATCATTATTCCTACGACTCCTAACTGTGCCCCCCGGATAAAACTGAACATTAGCTATCGTCAAGAGGATGTGAGTGAAACCTGCTCTTAGCTTGTGTTGTCCTCATTAGTGAGATGTCAGGCGGTTTTTCATGAGGCCGTGCCAGAGGCACCAGTCGCCTGCCAGGGCTGAGGACCAGGGAGCTACACACAGGGTTCATCAGTCTCATTTCGCTAATGGTCTTCTGTGTTTATCATTCCCGGCGACAGGAAACCAGCAGTAGTCGGAATGACAGAGATCCGCTAAGGCATTTTCTTTAGCTTTCTCTAAGTATATTCCGTTTTTTTTTGGGCAACTATTTCTGCCTTGCATATTAAAGGTGTATTCTGAAGTTATTTACACAAACCTTCCCAGTCTAATATGTGTATTTTATTCCAATCGAATGAATCTTTATGATCATAAGAAACTCTGAGCTGGGTAGTAAAACAGGACCGCTGCAGGATTCCCACATCCTGGATATTAGCATATTACCATAAGACAGTATTGGAGCCTTTTAGGAAAGAGTGAGGGTGATTGTGCTGGGAAGAAGTACCGTTCTCAAGAGAGATGGCGGCCTGGTTGTTCCATGCCCTAATGTTCTAGGAGGCTTCAACATCTTTGAGTCCAGCAGGTCCTTGCAGGTTAATCGTGGTGTTTGTCCAGTGTTCCAATCACCTCCTACTCTTGTTCTTCAGTTAAAAAGGGCATTTTTCACAGGCAATGGAGTGGTGATCCACCTGCCAGGTCTCTTTGAAGAGGCGGAGAAGAACGAGCGAAAGGGAAAAGGTGGGTCCACTCTGTCGGAGACGACCGCGGTGTCTGCCGTTTCATGAGAGGGGGCCACTCATTTTTAATGTTTTTTTTTTTTCCCCATCCGCCGTCGATTCCCAGGTCTGGAGGGATGGGAGAAGCGGCTGATCATTTCGGACAGGGCGCACATCGGTAGGGACCTACCTGCTACCTGTTCCTCTTCACACCCAAGATCATAAGACGCATTTAAGCTGCAGCTTGCGGTCGGTGGCAGTCCCGTGCCGTGACCGAGAGCCCGTGTTCAGCTCTGCCGGCAGGGAAGTGACCTCGGGGTGCAGTGACAACCGAGAGAGAGCCCCACGGGGATCGCGCTCCGCCTTCCTCTTGGGCTTCCTGTTGCCAATGAGCTTGTCCTACAGTCATTTGTGTGGGAGTGACCTTAAAAACTAGTTTGATGTTAGGGCCTGGGGGGGGTGGGTTATATTGTTTGTTTTTCATTATAGAGATACGAGGTCATTGGGGCCGCAGGTGTGACAGATCTTTTGTCTCCCTCTGCCAACAGTTTTCGATTTCCACCAGGCAGTAGATGGAGTCCAGGAGCAGCAACGGCAGCAACAGGCAGGAAAGAAGTAAGTCCCCCACCTCTCCGCCCCCAATAGTACCCCTCCCCCCAAACCGCAGAAGCCCTCCTCACTGCTGCCCGAAGGGGTCTTTTGGACACCAGATGAAGTCGACCTCCATGGCTGAAGGAGGCTGAATTAGCTGATCCTCTTTGCGTCAGGTCATGTTCATGGGCAGAGCTTTAAAAAAGGAGGTTGGAGCAGCCGGAGTTGGCGGGAAAGCCGCCCGCGGTATCGCTTACCGAGTATCGCGTGACCGTCCGCACATTTGCAGCGAAACGCCGCGGGACGCTCGCATGAAGCAAACGTGCTTTGAGGTGCCGCAGTCAGGAATTGTCAGACCCCCCCCCCCCACAGGAGTCTCTCAGGGTCCTGCCGCCAAGTGGTCTGTTGGAAAGCTACGGGAAGAGACTATTCCTATGAGAAAGGGGGAGGGGTGTTTGTCTCTCTTCTGGCGTTATAAATTTATTACTGACTGAACTTTTTCCACGGGTGTAAACTCGAGCTCCACATAATACAGACCTATATTACACACCCTGTTCGGCAAGCCTTCAATTTCATGGGGTGTTTCTCAAAGTACGTACTTAGCCGTTCTCATTTACCCGCTTATCGTCATCTTCCATTGCCAAAGACCAGTTCCAATATGCAAAAACAGAAGTTCAGAAGACACAAAAAATCCCTGAATGTTGTTCTTGCCCCTCCTCAAATATCAAAGATACATCGGTTGCATCCTCGCCAAATGAGATCAGTCCCATGATTCATTGCGGCCCAAGTTCAGTCTTGGAAGGCAAGTTAGCAAGACTGGTCCTGCCACAAATACTATCTTTGCATTCTTGGTATTGAGATGCTTTGGACTTTAATAGGTTTTACTTTGATTCTGGTTCAACATCTCCCCCAAGGGCATGAAAACGAGGAACTCTTGGTTGGGGAACGTGGCTTGGTGCACGCAGACAGACCGGGGAAGCCGCAGATCTGCCGGCACAAGTTTTGTGTACAGTACACGGCACCCTGTGATTAAGTGATCACACCTCAGTCAGGATAGCCAACAGCCAATCACAGCACCACCCATGTCTGGCAAGTGCATTGTGGGACGCCAGACCTGGTTGGAAGCAGAGGCAGGGGTGCTGGGACCTCACCTGCTTGTCTGGCTGAGATGGCTGCCATGATTGTTTGACAATCTGGGCCCTGGGGGGATCGGGCCTGCTCTCATTCCGATGGGCCCATACAGGAACCCACCCCAAATTTTATTGCCTGTGCACCGAGTGTTTGAGCCTGACCGTCACCAATGTCGGCTTGGCCGTCACAGGAAGTGACACGCCTAGGTTGTTCGGCGTTTCCAAGTTTGTTTATGGTGTCTCTCCAGCTTGGGAACGACGAAGAAGGGCATCGGGCCGGTTTACTCGGCCAAGGCGGCCCGCAGCGGCCTCCGGATATGCGACCTCCTCTCCGACTTCCATGACTTCTCAGAGAGGTAGTGCTGCGGTTTTCTGCGGAATGTCTAGCATGCAGAATCTTCCACTGAAATATACTAAATCTGTCTATCGTATTTGCCTCTTGGGTAGTTCATTTAGTAATTGCTGTGCAATTTTACATAGAATACTGTCGAGATCTCTGAGGGCTTTCAGCAGGCATGTAATCATCAAACATGTCAACGCTCATCGGTCTCCTTGCAGGTTTAAGGTGTTGGCGATGCAGTACAAGGCCATGTACCCGACCCTGGAGGTCGATATCGATGGCGAGCTTGAGAAACTGAAGGTGAGTCATCGGCTGCTGACCTCACAGCCCCACACGTGGGAGGATGGGCGTCTCCGAAGTGACGGTCCTGTGTGTGCACACGCATGTGCCTGCAGGCATACGTGGAGAAGATCCAACCTATGGTGCGGGACGGCGTGTACTTCATGTACCAAGCACTGCACGGGCCTCCGAAGAAGATTCTGGTGGAGGGGGCCAACGCAGCCCTCCTGGATATTGACTTTGGTGAGCCCCCACCCCCCTTCTGTCACACCTCGTACTGACATTCAGTTCTGTTCAGATCCGTGCTGAGCTGGGC
>JAODUD010000062.1:3667938-3678322 GCA_026784285.1 Stomatorhinus walkeri | reverse complement strand
GGGGGGCCAGGCGTTGTAGTCCCCTCCTACAGAGAGGAAGACATTCAAGTTCGAATTGCGTCACCCGTCTTTTGTTCGAGGATGCTGAGTAGACCGGTTCTTATGGGACAAACTGCCCCCCCCCCCAAATCAACTCCCATCACGCCTCTCGCTGCTCACCCGACGGCTGGCAGCACCCCGCATTGTCCAGGCTGAGACAGCGCTTGCTGCTTGCCTTCTGTCTATGGGAGTTGGACGCCTGACAGTACGGCTCTTATTAATACATAGACGATCCGAACAAGAAAGAAATCACCCCCCGCCGCCTGTCTGTGTCACCTTTCCTTTTATCTCCTCTCCTCTGGATACTTTTTCTGCCACACACGTTTCTTTTTTAATCCAACAAAATTCCAGTTTTCTCAGATCCCCTTCCTCTGACGTTTATTAAGTCTGACTTCAAGCAGTCAAGTTTTTGTCTATTTAATAAATGAAACGTGTACTTCAGTTTGCCCAACAACTTCGAGCTGACAAGCAGCACCAGTTGTCCATTTTTTAACTATTCTGCGCAGAAATCGTTTCACTGCGACGAGGAGCCGAAAATACACCCTAATTATTAAAGTTACATTCGCCTACATTTGTAGGCGGTTCCGAATGGACCACGCGAAATGGCTGGGATCTCCGGTCCGTCTGGCAAACTCTCGCCATCGCCTTTCTCTTCACTCCACTCGAAGCCTTTAGCGAAATCGTGCCCCCCCTCATTAAGCAGCCCACAGTGGCATGTGGGTTATTAACTTCAGCATCGCGCTCCGCGGCCATCTCTCGCCGCGGATGCTGTGTGCATCCCTCCCTCCCCCCGCGCGGACTCCGGAGCTCGCAGCCTGCTGGCGCGGCGTTTCGCGCAAACTTGCGCGTTTGTGGCAGCGGCCGGGAGCCCAGGCTAGTCGCGGGGGCTCTAACATGTTGAGCCCGCTGCCCTTCGGCACAGCCAAATGTTTCCGCAGCTGCCCTTTTGTCCCCGTTCCTTAAGTAAACAAAGGACAGATACAAATTAATGACCTAAATTTACAGGCAAAATATACAGCTCCGTCTGAGGGCGCACTGTTTTCTAACAGCAGATGCAAAATGTTATAGCTTTGCAAACAATGAACGAGTATATTACATGATCATTATTATCAATATCTAAATGCATACCCTTACGCGACACGGAGTCGCTGCTTCTCTGGGCTTTATTTGCTTGGAATCAAAATCCGACTGCTTAACATTACTCTGTAAGAAAAAAAACTCTACAGCCAAATGCCTCGCTTTGCACAAATTAGTACATAAACGAAAAAGTAGATTCTGTTCTATGAAAAGGTTTTTCATACAAAGCCAGGGGAAAAGCGTTACCGATTTGACGTTGTTCGAGGCTGTAAAATTTTAAGAGTGAATATGGGTTTATATATTTACCTTCTGATGGAAAGATGTTAAATAATCGATTCGCATGAAATTTTATAAACCGTAATTGCTACTACTGCTATAACTGACGGGCATTGGGCTGTCGTTAAATATGGAGCCAACAAGTTGGCTAATGATGCTTATTCACGAAACGGTAGATTGCATTGCTTTTTCGGCCACCTTTTGAAATTAACAATAAAAAATGCTTCAGTAATAAATGTTCTTGCATCTCTTTATAGTGAATGAAACCGTGTATGATATTGGCAAAGCACACTTTTCCGTGAAGCACCAAAAAAGTGTCGTCTTTCAGTACCACGGCGGAGCTAGTGGCTATTAATCTTTTTATATTTATTTTTAAAATGTTTTAAGAATGTGCTGGAAGGAGCATCGGAGGTGAGTGTCGCACAGTACGCCATCTGTAGCGATGCCCCCGATGAATAACACGTACTGACATCAAAGTGGTCAGCCCTCAATGCATCTGTAAGGCCAGGTTTGCGAGCAGCGAGACATTGGACAACATTGGATTTTTTTTCTCTGGGAAACCGTATATTAAGAAGTGTTTGGCAGGAGTGCGCGTATGTGCGGGTGTGTGTGTGTGTGAGTGTATTTGCACGAAGGGGGCGGGTGCTCATCCAAGCTGGTGCACATTTTCGTAGGTGCTGCCCACGCCAAAAAGAGAGATCCAGCTCATATCGGTAACCTACTGATAAACAGGTCTCTCTCGGCATTAAATGCAATAAAGGTTTAATAAACAAATAAGGAAATTATATCTAGGTTCGTCCTAATTCAATTTTCTGTCACTTAGGTTTAGTCTGGCAAGCTGTCCGTTCTGATGCACCTAAAAACGGTAATCAAATTCGTTTTATGTCTAGCTGATGCCTACCGTGTTGTTACATTCAAGGTTTCACCGAGAGCCATTGAGGCGCTACCTCTCAAGGTGGAAATGTTGAGAATTGATTTCATACACTAAACGTTATTTATCTATAGAGTTAGAGCGTGTTGAACACTGGTCTTCTTCCAGACATGATGAAGCGTAAGTGGCATACATTGGTCCGGCTGCAGGACACATTCATGCGGCTATAAGGGGCATTCGCTGTGACGCGCTTAAAAGGTTCACCTCTAGGTAACGTAGAATATACATATATCTAGATATCGTTCTAGAAACTAGAACTGCTCTGACAAATGACGTAACAAGGTAAACATTCCAGTTCGCATGCATTACTGATGACATTTGGGTGAGCAAAAAGTAATACCGTGGGAAGGCACTGAGTAATTTTTCTGGCTTCTGAAATCCAGATGGTTAGTCGTGCCCCAATATCCGTACCACGCATGCAGATTTCATATCTGTATTGCTGTTTAACTGTCCCCCCATATGCAAGTAATTATGCAATTCAGTGCTCAGTAAACAACGGAGAGGGGCATGCCCCCACCGCCACCACAAACCTACAGTGATTCCCCTTACGCATCTGTCTTCATGAAGAAAGTGAAACTAAAGGCTAATTCAAATATGCCAGGCCTACACCTTTTGTATTATTTACTGTAATTCTAAATGTTCTAAAGACAAACCAGAGAGCATAATTAAAGCCTGACTTTGATTTTGACGCGTAGTCTCATATTCCTATTCAAAATTCTCCTCCGTCTTTCATTTTAATGTATGAAAAAAACATATATTTGAAGATCTTCCCAAAATATTCAGGTCTAGTCCAGGTAAAATGTACCCTCTCATGGAACAGAGAAAATAAAATGAATAAATAAATAAAACATGATTGTGTGTTTAAAGGAATAATTAAAGTTTCAGCAACGAAAAGGAAAAATCACGTTTGGACCCATATATCATCGATCACACATCCACTGGAAAAAAGTAATGCAATATGCAAATGAGGTTTCAGGTTCTTATAATTTATTGCAGTTAGCACACAATTTAAAAATTTCACCAACAGCACACCAAAAAGTACAAAACTAAACAGGCTCATAAATTACTCCCCTTGAGAAAATAAAACATACTATGATTGTCAAAGCTAAATGTCTACATCCAAAAAATAAACAATGAACAATGTCAATGGAACAACACTTCAGAGGGATGGCCAATAAAAGTGAGTATTCTGAATTAAATCAGCTTCTTTTCAGACAGTGATTGTCTTTTTCTGACAATTTTCATTCTCCGTTACCTCTTTACCGTGTCCCCTACATTTCAACCTTTTTTCTTTTTTTAACTATTTTTTCTTTTTTTTTTTTTTACACCAGACCTTTCCTGTTTTCAAGTCACCAAAGATAAATGGAGGATGTTTAACAGGTTATTTTTTCACAGCTTTCTTCTGTTAAGGAAAATATCAAATAAAACAGTCCAGTAATACACAATTTGATGCCAGTAATAACCTTCAGAACAAAAACAAGCTGTTTACAGTAGTTTAAGGCGGTCAAGTACAATTAAGAAAAAGTAAGCTTAAAAAAAAAACAAGAACTAAACCACAGATGATGTTTTTTTCCATGATATTCCATATAAATTACTGGTGAGTGCAAATGGGGGAGAATTACCACTGTGCAAAATGCTAATTGCCATGTGCGACGTGTACGGAGTGTGGCCTTCACCAGCTGATGTAGCTCTCACATGCTCTGCAGAGTAAACCAACCCCCTGAGCACGGAAGGACTAGCCAGTCATTCCAGCAGTAGTACAGAGCTCAGCACCTCTCGTGCAAACAAGGGACGTCCTGTCAAGCCAGAGCTTTAGCATTTCGTCTTTCACCTCTCAACCTGGGGCAAGGATTTTCTATTTATTTATGTTTAAATAGTTATTTTTTCCCTTTTCTCCCAGAGAGAGAGAGAGAGAAAGAAAGGGAGAGAGAAAGAGAAAGAGAGAGAGAGGCAGAAAGAGAGAGAGATAGAGAGCGAGTGAGGGCAAGTATGATGCAGGCTGTGTGGCCTTAATGCGTCTTGGAATTTCTCAGGAAAATTGCGGACAGTTTCGCTGAAGGGAATATCGACTGTGAATGTTCACGAAAGCACAAAAACGCGAAAGCCACATGTCGAGCCATTTTATACAGTTTTGTTAGCACCATTTCTCCCCCCCAACAGGAAGCAGTTCTTTGAAAATAATCCTTTACAAAACATGTGTCCAATAGAAACACAAAATCGCTAAAGATAATTCTGCTTTCTGTTATTGTAAAGATTTTCTCTGACGTATTAACAACCCCAAGGGCTTTGGAGCAAGACATGTTTGTTTCCATAAAGCACTCCCATACCTACAGAGACATCTAAATGAGGTGGAATTTTATACGAGAGGGAAAAAAATCAATTATTCCAAGTGTGTTCTGGTTAAGAGTGTGGTCTCTTGAATGCCAGGTGCATCCCTGCATATATCTATGAGGGAGAAGTCCGCAATACTTGCGTGGGAACACTCATGTTCGCAGACACATACAGATGCATGGGAGTGTGACAAAATTAGATTTCACAGACTTCTTTTTTTCTGCTGTTTGCGTGAAATAACTTCGGGTGTATTCAGGCTCGTGCAGGTGAGTTTTTCTAAAGAGAAAGAAAGACCTCAGCTTTTCAAGTTCGCAGCAAGTGCCAAATCAAAACATAAATAAATAAATTACTGACAAAGCAGACAGCTTACTTTTTAAATATGAGATTAAAAAAAAGGAAAAGGTCAATCCTTGTTTTGATATAGACAGCAGATGCGGACCTGAACTCTTGACAGTCTAGCAATGCAGAGCTTGACAGACTGATAAGTCTTCGAAAGGATAAGCCAGTGCTAGCGTGTCCCCTACACTGAGGATCTGTCAGACGGAGATCGCAAACTGGTACAATTCAACACATACTTAAAACTTAACAGTGCATTTGTACAAAATCTTCTCTGTCCCACAGATCAATCCATAGGAGCTCAAAACCACATAATAAAGAAAAGGGGAAAAAATTCTATTTTACCCTGAAATTAAAATAACCAATTAATTTAAAACACACTCTCCAGATGCAAAACAACAACAAAAAAATCTTAAAATAAATCAAATTCATGCATTTTTCCATAGCTGTTACATTTACGATTTTAACAGACTGAACCTGGGAATACTGGCACAGTCTGTCTGGTATCTGATCAATTACAGTTTACAGTAATACAGCAATTCACATGTTTTATTATACAGCTTGGACTTCATGCAACAACAGATCCCATTTTCGAGACAGAAAAATATCTCCTTAATCACTATAGAAATCTATACAGTCAACATAAGATTTTTTTTTTCGTTTTACAAGGGATATGTCTAACGACGGTAACTATGCAAGTAAAAGCAAAGTCGGTTTATCATAATTATAAAGAATAAAAAAAAGATTTAAAATCGTCAAAAAAGGATGCTGTACATTGCATGATTACCATATTGTCTTTCATCAGTCAAGTTTCCTACTTTACATACAAAAAAAAGCCTTACGTTCAGTAATGGAAGTGTTTTATCTTGTTAGCAACCAGGCTTCTTTCCAAAATATAACTGAAGATCACCAGGTATGAGAAATGCCAAGGAAAGTACAGTAGTGCACAGTACACACACAGATATGTGCACATACGCTGGATATGTGCTCTGCTGTGTATTTACGTTCACAGTACCCGTTTAGTGTATTTAAATCATTTTTTTTTCTCTCTCTCCAGTGTGTTATTTGCGATCTTCAAAATGGTGTGAAGAATTTGCAGTTTTACAAATAAATTTGCCAACATAGAGCTCAAGAGCACATAAAGTCTTGGATGCATTATACTCTGGTCTCAAAGGAAAAAGAAAAGAAACTAAATATAAGTGTTTAACAAAAAAAAAAAAAACAATTATTGACACCAGCCTCTTGAGTCTGTGTTTCTGTACAAAACCTGAAAAAAAATTCCAGTCACTTTAAGGGAACAATATACAATTATAGAATTAAATAATAGGAAATAAACATCAGCAGTAACATTTTCGATGTGCGACTAAAGTGCAGTTTAGCAAGGTTTGCGCCGAAAAGGACGAGAAACATGACTGATTTAGACTCTACCGCTGACCTCTGGCCGTCCCACATCCGAGCCCCATTCCCTTACCTCTCTGCCAGGTAACGTAATTCAGATTTCTCTAGAACTCAAAAAAAAAAACAGTCTTTTTTGTTGCTTTTTTCCTGTCACTTGTCTTCTGCTGTTCATTTCCACAGTTCCTGAGAGCTGTCCTCGAGAGCCCAGTCCCGCACGTTGGGCAGGTTGAGGGCCTCGCTTTTGACAGAGAGCGAGTTGACCAGTTCGCAGTGGAACTTGCGGATGTGGCGGTAGAGGTCCCCGGACTGCGTGAAGCGGCGCTCGCACCACTTGCAGGCGTGCGGCTTCTCGCGCGTGTGCACCACGGCGTGCCGGCTCAGGTTGTGCGAGTACTGGAAGCTCTTGCCGCACGTGGCGCAGGTGTAGGGCTTCTCGCCGGAGTGAGTCCGCTCGTGCCGCTTCAGCGTGTACATGCAGGAGAAAGTCTTGCCGCAGATGGAGCAGGTGGGCACGTTGACGTCGCCGGCCGGCTTGGAACGCACTCCCTCCTGCTCGCGGAAGTGCGTGCTGAGGTGGATCTGGAGGATGTGGGGGCTGGGGAAGACCTTACTGCACAGGGGACACATGAAGATCTGACCATGGGGGGCGCCCAGCATGTTGGAGACATAGGGCAGCAGGGAGCCGTCGATGGCGGCGGCCTCGGCCTGCGCCCGCTCGCTCTCGGGGCTCAGCATCTCGTCGTCCTCGCTGGCCTTGTCCTCCCGCTCCAGCTCACCGGCCAGCGAGGAGTCGCGCAACGCCGAAAGGTGCGCCTCGTAGCCCAGCCTGCGGTGAGTGCCGGTGGCACCGTTGGTGCTGGGCGGCGGCTCCTTGACACCACTGTGGTCCATCTCGTAGTCGCCGCCGGCCAGCTCCTCGTCGTCGGAGCCCGTGTCCTTCTCCACCTTCACCTGCACCAGGCCGCCTGGGAGGCCGTCGGAGGCCGGCGCGCCGCAGTAGTAAGGGTTACCGGGGGTGCCGGTGCCGGCAGCCGCCGCCTCTCCGGGAGTCCCGGCCAGGCTGGACTTCACCGAGAGGTCCAAGGCGCAGTCGGCGTCTGCGGCAGCCCCGCGGGAAGAGGCCGAGCGGCGGGACAGGGAGCCGGCGGAGCTGCACGGGCTTCCGGCGGGTGACGGTTTCCCCGCATCCGCTGTGTGCGTCTCCGCCTCCCCGCTGCGGGTGCCCCCCGGAGTCCCGGCGGGGTCAGACGGCAGCCGCATCCACATGCTGCCCGGCTCATGCAGTGGTTCCCTCTTGGAGTCCAGGTCCTCATCGTCACTGGGCAGTAGGTCTCCGGCGGCCGGGTGGCCCGTGCTACCCTCCGAGAAGCTCTCCACCTTATCGGAGCAGCTGGAGGCATCCTCCTCGCGCCGCGTGCTGTCTGCCTCGGCCGTGGCCTTCTGCTTCAGCTTCTTCTTGCAGACCTTGACGATGTCGTACATGTGGAGGTAGCTGGCGGCGGCCAGCACGTCCTCCACGGGCAGCGCTTTGAACTGAAGCTTCCCCTCGTACATGAATTCGAGCAGGAGCGCAAAGGCCGGCGCCGTGACAATGTCGCTGTTCAGATGAACAATGTCCCTTTTGTCCAGCTGGTCCTTGTAAAAGAGGTGGAAGTACATGCTGCAGGATGCCAGCACGGCACGGTGGGCCCGGAACTGGGCATCGCCGACCAGCACGGTGGAGTCGCACAGGAAGCCTTGGTGTCTCTGCTCACTCAGACACTGTAGCAAATGTCTGCTGTGGTCTGGAAACTCCATGCTGTCTTCATAACCTGAAACAGACAGCAGATGTTAGAGTCCCTCCAGGACAACTATTGTTTAGTTTCAGCATTTACTCTTTTTCCTCTTTTCTTCTGAAGCTCTCGAGTTCTCTCTCTCCTTTTCTCTCTCTCCCTCCTCTCGCTCAAGACACACAGGAACACACGTTAAAAAAATCACTGAAAAAACCCCACAAAATACTGAAAATACCTCAGAAAACAAAAACCTTTTTTGCCGCAATAGTCAAAAAAAAAAAAAAAAACTGCGAGTCAACTGGATGACCCCCTTTAAACAGTACGAGGTCCATTTGCCTGAGCCATCTCTCCCCAGCCACCGCTAAGAGATCCAAACGATCCTCGGACCAGGACAACTCGCATTATGTCTGGCTTATTCACAGAGCAACTGGTGATAGGTGCCGCTAGTGATCTGCGGCCGCCTGGGCTCACACTGGGCACAACTGATGTTATTTTATTCACAGAAATGCCCGTTGTGGCCACAGAACCGGCGTGCAAACCCGTGGTTTTACAGTCGGCGCTCAGAGTTTATGCTTAATATAGCCCGCCCTGGATAAGGTGTAGGTTTTAAGTAACAGGCTTTCAGGTACACACCACACACATGAGAGATCGTTTTGTACACTTTAGATTATGTCTAAGGGCAATTTAAAGGACTATTCATCATTCAAAATATAGCAAGCGGTTAAGTGTAAAAATCTTGGATTTACAATTGTAACCCATATCAGCAAAAATTATAAAAAAAAACAAATCATAAATTCTTAAAAGTGCAAGATTAAAATATATATATATATATATACATATATTTTATCTAAATTATTTAGAATGCAAAAAGTGAAAAAAAGAATCACACCTGTTACCCATAAACACCGAGAGCCGGTCACAAAATTATGTGCAAGAGCAATTAGAAAATGCTAATTCTTCACTTAAATCTGGTCAGTTTATTGTGCAGCTCCCACATCAGACTCCAGATTTTCTTAATGAGACAAGCTTAGAGGGACAATGCTGTTTACACCCCCCGCACACATTCCCCCTACCCCTGCCTAGCCATTCCCCAGCCAGCCACCCCTGCCCCCATCCTTCGAGAAACTGCACATCTTAAACCAAAGGGGAAAAAAAGGCCCAAAGATTTACAATACAATCACTTTAAGTGCCCTGTAGTCTACATCAATCCCTAATCCCTAAGATGGCTATAAATAAAGGCTACAGGACAACTCACAAGGTAGCGGCGATCAAATTAGGAGGGTGCGAGGACAGGGAGGAACGAAGGAGTAAGCTTATAAACATCTGATCCAGCTGACTGGGGCCATATGGCAGCTGCTAGCCAGATAAAGAGATTAAGACTAGGCAAAGTGCGCTTACAGCTGTCTGGCCAATTCAGGCAGCTCAAATCTGCAAGTTCTAAATTAGTCACCAACAACAAAAAAGGGGGGAAAAGGAAAAATGGGACTTACAAATGAAGTTACAGTCAATTTTATAAAAAAAATCCATACATTCGCTTTACTCCAGTCATTACCAAACACATTGGCTAGCGGATGCGTTAAGCACTCCGTCTGTACTGCTATTTCCGAGAGCCGAAAAGCACAGTTTTCTGTTGTCTTATTCACACTTAGACGCATTTGTCAACCATATATTTAGCCTAGATTACAGCCGATAGTGTTATACATGAGAAAAGACAAGCGCATGAAACGATGGGCACACTTTGTGGAACTACCGTGAAGGTTAGCACAAAACCTCGCAAATCTAAACTGCTTTCCGAGCGCAAACTTCTCTAAAAAAGCTACCACAAAAATAACAATGACAATAATAATTATATCAATAAAACCGCTATTGCTGTTATTATAATAATAACAAAAATGCAGCTCCCTAAAGCACAAAGTCAGTCACAGTTCACAACGTCACAGACATGCGATAGGATGGAACAAACAACCTCTCATCCTGTCTCCAGCCGCCGCCGGTCCTCTCTCCAGTCCGGGAACACAAAATCCTTCACTTCCCATGCCGGGAGCCCCTGACCTTCGGAGTGAGGCGGTGCGGATGGGAGCCGGCGGCCCCCCCTTCCCCAGACACAAACAGCCCTGTGTTCAGATGCCCCCTCGCACAGTACCTGCAGCATACATCAACTCGATTAAGTCCTCTGTTCTAGCAGATCGGGAACGGCGGCTGCTCCTTTTGCCGATTCGTAGAG
>JAODUD010000062.1:3656516-3667405 GCA_026784285.1 Stomatorhinus walkeri | reverse complement strand
ATACCCTCAAGTCCCACCCCCCCCCCCCACTAATCTCCTTCCAGTAACCATAAACAAAGGCCAGCAGAGCACATTTGCAACTGACAGATCCACGCAGATGATATTGTTTTCGACTTTTTTACGGTTCACTGCCTCGCCAGAACCGTCATTCATTTTACAGACCCTCTGGACAACTAATAGAAGAAAAACTAATAAAGAACAATGGCTACAACCATATAGAGCCCATGACTGAACATTTAAAAGAAGACAAATAATTCATAATAGAAAGACTAAAACTTTGGTACAATCTTCCGATTTAAATATGCAAATGGCTCGGTTTTTGCGTGATACTTCTTCCTCCCCGTTTTTTTTTACTGTGAGAACATATGTACAACGGTTCCCCTTTACCAACAACAGCCAAATTAAACGAACAGCCTATAAAAAGCGGCCAATATCTCATCAAATTAGAAAGTAGAAGTCAAATTAAGTTTCCGCTTCGCTCCGTTTCAGCGAAGAAATCCAACGGAGCGAAGCCGGACGCGGCTCGGTTCTCTTACAGAAATCGGTGTGAGAAACGACATCTCCGGACTGACATCTGTCTCCTTCCTCAAAGCGCGATCACAGCAGTTTCACCTACGGCGAGTTCCGTTCTCTCATCACCCCTATATCGGCGATCATAAAAACCCAACTTTCAAACATTTGGCAGATTTAGGTAGGGTTACGGTCTGCGCTGACCTGTGTGGGAGCGGCCGACAAGCAGATAAAAAGTCCGAATCATCTGCCCGAGGAGGAAGAAAATGCATAAATATACATAAATTAAGACAAATGTTGAATAAACGTATGTCTATGCTATGCAGTGCGCACTGATTCCTGTGCACAACGCTTTCAGGGTCTCCGTGTGAACTTCACTAGTGCCAAGACCCCCAGATTTTAAACTTCATCTCACCGATGAGTTCATCACTAGCTCTCTCTCTATGTGTGTGTCTATATATATATATATATACACGCTAATGTGTTTCAATGTAAAAAGAAGAATGTGGATATTTTTATAAACCAACGTCTCGTGTTTATTTCCTCTCTGAAATTACTATGTATCAGGTCGTGCTGTTTAATTCGTCGCTACTATAGAAGAAACTTTTTGGTCATGTTTTCAAATGCAATTATAGAAACGCCGAAGCAGACCAAACACAAAAAAAAGGATTTACTATTTTATATTTCACTTCCATTTCAAACTTTATTTAATTTCTTACTGATAATGCACCGGGCGCTTGTGGTGAAAGAGCGGCTTTATTTTATTATCGTCGTTTTTTTCTCTCAATGACCAGGTAGGCTAGCTATGAAATCCCGTCTCCTCCCAGGCTTGGAAGAAAAACACGAGCGCTTTCCAGTCGTCAAAAAAAACACAACACTGGCGAGCTAATGATATACAATCTCTCTCACACACACACACACGCGCGCACGCACGCACGCACGCACACACACACACACACTCTCGCGCGCGCACACACACACACACACTCTCGCGCGCGCACACACACACACACAAACACACACACACGCGCGCACACACACTGACCCAAGCACAGTCACAGCTAAGGGAAAAAAGTAACCGACCAACCTGCTGTATTGCTGGCTCTCACACAGGCCCCGCCGCTTCGCTGGGACGCATTAGAAGGTCTTTGAGTATCTAACATCGTAACTATTTTGTACCGGAGACGGGAACTGTCGTTTAAAAAGCAGCGTTACTTTTTCCCCGTTCAGCCCACCCATTCGCCTTACCCCCCCTCCCCTTTCATCTCCTTTTAAAAAGACACCCGCATTAAAGGCACTTACAGACAGCAAGCTCCCGCTTCTTGAGTCCGTGAAATACTCTCGGTTGAAAAAAACAACTCGATTGACTTTCAGCAGCTCTCCATAACAACCTGCGGCGGCGGAAAGACGGAGCCAGCGAGCGAGGAGAGAGAGAGACGGAGCTGCGGCAGCCAGATGTTTCCGAGCTGTTGCTACTCAACTCTCCAGCTAGGGGGGAAGGCGGCCGACTGGCGTCGGAAGGAGCCAATGGGGACGGCGGTAGGAAGCGCCAGGGCAAATCGGAAGCGGCCGCCGAGGGGCGAAGGGGGCGGGACGTCTGTCCTCGGCGTAGGTTGACACCAGGCAACAGTGAGAAGGCAGAAAAAAAAAAAGAAGGGCCAAGCGAGCTGGTTCCTCGAGCAGACTGGCGCAGGGCACGGAGCGAGAGAGCGAGCGAGAGAACGCAATGTTACGTGGGTACTGTAGTCGCGGCTCGGCCGAAAGGCTACGGAGGAGAACAGGTGCACTGCCTCCCCAGCCGCGCTGCCGCCGTCCTTCAGAAAGCTCCGCGGGGCGCGACGTGACTGCGACGAAGCCGCCGGGAGTGGAGGCGTGAGAGAATGCGTTTAATTACGTATAATTATTTAAACAAGTACAAATGCTTATTTTAGTCGGATTAGGTGAAGTTTTACGTTGTGTAATATTCTTTATATATGCTTTTCTCTCGTCCTTTAAGTAAGCGTTCATTCATACGGAGTCAGCTTCTGGGTTGACGTTCTCCACTGTAATTTGAGCATTTATCTGTTCCATTAAACTCAAAGATGTTTTTATTGAGTTCAAGTGTATAATTTGAACATTTCTATCAGTAAAAAAAGAGTCCTGTTATTTACATTGCAGATGATTAAAAAATTATAACGCGAGCTGGCTTAATGTTAAAGTCTTGAAACACAATAACTAAAAAGGAAAGAAGGGTTACCACGTAAAACCAGAATTCTGTCACTATTATACACCTGTACAATGCTAATAACAAAATCCACATCGATACACTTACTGTACGTCTAATATACTTGTTTTCGTGAGAAATCTTATAACTTACCGGTAATTACCGTTTACCCGAGTGAATTTTCGTGTAATAAAATTTTAAATCCAGTAATTACTAAACCTATAGTGCCATATAATCATTCAATTATAATTACAACACAGAGTAATAACCGTCATAATAAATTGAATAATCAATTGTTGGGTCATACAAAGAATATATGTTGCTTATCAGTGTCGCTCATTAGAAAACTGCTAGAAACTGGTAGAAAATATACCTGACTTAAAAGGTCGATAAAATAATCAAATTTATATTTCAATATTTTTAGACACAAATTACATTATGTTACCTATTTTTTCTAGTGTGATTCGAGTCGTAGATGCAAAATTCAGTAAAGAAAAAGACGTGAATTTCTGTCTCGTCCAACGCAGCCTTTTCGCGTTTTCTTGCATTTGGCGTCATCTCTTGTAGTTCGTCTGAAAGTGTTTCCGAAAAAAGAACAAAACTGCGGCAACAGAACAGTTGTAGGCAACCGAGATGAATCATACGGTTATTTAGTGCCGCTTTTTAAACGGAAATAGCCAGTTTAACACATTGGCATCAACTAGTAACAGACACAGGTTTTCATTCGTCTAATTTTATCTAATCTAAAGTGGAACAATTTCTGATCGACCCCTTAGTGTTTAGCTCCTAAAATGCAACTCGTTATATTATGTTAAACTCTACTTTATAATACACCGAATTAGATATACACCGACCTATTAGTAGGGAAAGCTTTAAAATTGTTAGCAAAGGTTGATAATCCCATACAGACTACATTTCATAAAGGGGTATATTTTAAGATCTGGGCACGGCTTTTTCTGGTTTAATCTGGAATGATTTACTAGTTTATGATAAAATATCTCTTGTTTTGATGGATGATTTTAAAATCATTTGAATGCTAGTAAACTATGGATTCAAAAACTACATTCAAGATTATTTTTTTGCAACTTCCACAATAAGTCTCATAGTTTGTTGAAATGCACAAGAATTTATTCCATACTAGTATTTCTCAGAAATAAAATAATATTAATATGACTAAGTATGACCGTCCACTGCATGTTGCCATTGTCCATCTCAAACATATCTATAAAACACCAATTCTACAGAAATCCAATGTGCGTGTAAATTAATACATGTGTAGTATCTTTTCGTATTATCTAAATAAATGTTTCACAAATTGTGAGATTTATCTAGGTCAGGATTTCAGTGAAAAGCAGTAAAAACTAGAGCAAAGTCCTATTAGCCAAATGTTTGGAGGAGATCCTGCAGACTTCTTAATTAATCTAAAAAAAAAAGTGTTGTGGATTAGAGAGTGGTGATCAGCGAAGCAGGACCACAGATCTGGGACAACTGGGTGAGTGCCATCCTAACCGGACTTCAGATTGGCTGAATGGTAGCATTAAATACATAGTTTAGGATTAATAAAACTGACTAGAAGAGCAAAAGAGAACATTCTGCGGTCCTAAGATTGGTCAGAGTGGTGTGTTTGTGCATCTGTATGTGAGTCTGGGAAATGCACTAATCCAAAGATTGAATGTACTGAGCCGGATGGGAAAGGGCTACCTAGTGGTTCGAATATTTGTTAAAGGTCATTTTTCCAGATGACATCCTTTGAACATTATCACCTATTTTCAATCAGTGTTCCACTCCACTAAAAATGGGGAGGAAGTTTCTATGGGCTAGGGAGGGGTGCTGACGTTTCTGCATCTATGTTGTACACCTTCGCCAAAAGAGGAAGGATTTTAACATCCTCTTCTGAACAGGGGCGCCAGATGTATATTTAACTTTTTTTTTTTAAATGACACGTGAGAACTTTCGTCTGTGGCCTGTTCGTGTAACTTCAAGAACACCGGTTTGAAAGCGGAGCCCAGTCACATCGTCTTTCAGTGCAAATCATCGGGCCCCCATTAAACTTGTATTTCGCTTGTGCACCATATTGTCATAATGGTGACCAATTAGTGCATGCATGGTGCACTTATTGTCCGTCAGATGCTCTTGTTAGTGGCCCGCTTGTTTCCCAAGTCGCTCTTTACAATTCATGTATTGTTCTAAATTCAACCCAGACTTAATTGGGGAATCTTAATTAGTCTCAATAATTAACATTTTAAATGAATAACCTTGCACATTCACACTATGTGCTGATGGTTATTGGTAAAAATTCTGTGCTCTGCAGCTATTTCAGCAACCCCCCCCCCCCCCATGTGGGATGGAATGATACAACTGTCTCGTTCATTAAAATGCTATTTTCAAAACTGTGTAGTCCTGTATAGTATTCTTTTTCCGCTTACAGCTAGTGGACGACATTGTGTCATGGAGCTTTGCAACCACATAACATGCGTCAATGTCATAACCGAATCTATTCATTTTTATGATGCAAAACAAATCTGAATGAAAAGATCCCCGTTCAGCAATGGTGTCAGTGGCACACATTAAGCGATTACACACACAACATGGCCTGCAGGAAACCTCTTATTTGTAGTGCAAACTTCTTGCCATGTGTGTGGCTCCAGAGTTGTGAATCCCAGATGATCGGTGTAAACCTTTTTCCCCTTTCGCACGCCCCGCCCCTCCTACCCTCCCCCGAGTGGAGAGCAGGTTTGATTCCAAATGTTTGTGGAGATGACAGTCGTCTGAGTACAGTCGCCGCGGTGACGGGAAAGCCTGGCTGATGTTCGAAACGATATTTACCACAATTGTCTCCATCTGTTCTGACCAGAGTCAAAGATACGAGAGATGATGCCTCTTGTGGTGTGTAAAAACCGTCTTTTTTGGTAGCTGTTAAAAATCTGGGGGGGGGGGAAACGGAATACATTTTTTATTTTGAACAGTGCAGATGGGCTGAATAGTACTGATGTGATTTTATGAAATGTTAATTTTTTTGCCCCCTTGCCATTAGCTGTACTGGTTTTGAAACAATGAAAGGATGCAGTGATGGTTTCTGGGAAAGATAAATAACTGCTACATATTTGTAACAATTCTATGCATCTAAAGGATGATCTGATGCTGGTGCATGGGAAGGATGGACTGGCGAACGGCCTGAAGGTGTCAGAAGTGGCGCAGGGCAGGTATGGTCCATACATGTAAAACACCGTAACCGTAATCCTGTGTTAGTTAGTTTTCAAAAAAAAACATTGCTATTAAGATAATGCTCCAGGAAACAATGTGAATCAAATTCAGTCAAAACCTGTCTGGCTGTCCCGTTCCCTACCTAACAGCAGGAGGTACTGGAGGCTCGTTCCCCCCATCCTCCGTACAGAAGTCAGACGCGCTTGAAGGAGGAGGGGGCCAATGTTGCTCGTCGGCAGGGCTGATTCTCCCCTCCCCCCACGGTTAATGCTACTGCCGCAACTCGCCTTTTGCATTCCTTCCTCTTGAGGTCACTGTAGAATCCCTGCTCGGTTGGTGAAGTCGCTTGGGGGACCCAGAGGCAGGGTGGGCGGGAGGGTGTCCTCACTCACACACAGCAAGGGAGCTCGTGTCCAACCCAGAATATTTTCTGGTGTGTTTAATGTGCATCATCAGGCGTGCAGCCCTGTCACATGACAGGAGGCGGGTGGTCCCTCCTGCTCACGATCCCTCGATGTCGCTCTTCTGCTGCGTGACCTTCGTCCGCCCATCCGCCTTCGCACCTTCACGGCGTGGCTCTGCCGGTGCCGCCAAGCATAGGAGCTCCCCCCGGCTTCTGGTCGTCACCGCGGCACAGAGCAGTCGAAGAATCTCAGCCTTTTTTTCCCCGTGCAGGTGACAAGTCAGACTGACGTCTTCCAAGATCACAATAGTCTCATCTGATGATCTGTATGTTTCCCTTCTGCTTTAGGCTTTGAAATTTAGCACATTTACAAACTGGAGGGGTCACTCCTTTCTAAAACTGCCTACTGAATTTCCACCCCCCCCGCGCCGCCCAAACATAGGTATCGTTAGTCTGCGGGTTCGCCGCAACTGAACTGTTATCACTACACAGTGAAAATTCAGGTTTATGAGGTTAATGTGAAATAAATTAAAAAGTTCGGTTTTAGTAAGCTTGGGGTTTGGGGAGTTCCCAGAGGAAATCCCCCCCCACCGCTTTCACGCGAGTCGCCAGATGCGGCGAAATCTGGTCGCCCATCTATTGAGCAATTAACGCTTACGGTCCCTAAACCCGCAGATGAGCTGCACTTCCCCCGGGGGGGAAACTCGCCTTAAAAGAAATTACACATTCAGACCTCACGCAAAACGCCGTTGTCATCAAATCCCATAAAAGACCATCAGTCAAGCAAACCAGGGCTGCTGCGTCAGTCAGAGCTCCTGGTGCAGGTTCGAGTGCCTGAACTGTTCTTTTGGGTGTCTTAATCATACATAAGTAGGTAGCGTAGAACGGTGTTTCCCAATTCGCTCCTCCAGAACCCAAGGCTGTTCCACGTTCTTGCACCCTCCATGTTCCCCTGCCAGACAGTCCACACATTTGCCCCCTCCCAGCTCTCGGTACGGAGCAAAAACATGAGGTTCCCAAGGACCTCATTGGGAAATACTGGTGTACAATATAAAGGATCCATCGAATAATCCAACAGGCAACACCGCCATTCTTGAAGTCAGCAGCATGGCAGTAGTCGTCCAAGTGCCGTTTACAGCTTAAAACCTCGGGTCAGGAGTGCAGTGTACTAACCAGTTCTCCAGCAGGGGTGCAAAGAGGGAATCCGTGGTGATCCGGTGTCGGCTCAGCGCTACCTGCTCAGAGTCCCAGTCCCCCTTCTCTGGAGGCCGCGCGCTCGCGATTATGCTAACAATGGTGGCCTGAGGTACGGCTTTCGACAGCAACGTGTGCCATTAGCGCGGATTAGCCAGCTGTTTTTACACCGCCCCCCTTCGATGGGATTAGCGGTGCGCCGTAGAGCCAGCGAGACCCCCAAGGCCAGAGGAACTGCTGCCTGGCGCTGGCAGCTGGCCATCCCGCGTCGGCTTGGCCCTCAGGACGCCGCCGATCTCCCCGGCAATCCGGGGAAAGCCGGGACCTGACCTGAGAGTGTCCCCAGGCCTGTGGTGGCTGGAATAGAGCAATGATAGATGTGGGAATTCTGGACCATTACCTGAATCTCACAGCCATCTCACTGGTCCATCTGTCTTACAGTCTGTGAGGCTCAGAGTGGCCTGACCCTGGATATAAAACAGCCAGAACGGTTGTTCTGCTGAACAGCTGTAGCTCGATGATCATTGGAGGGTCGGTAATTTGTAACGTTACTGTCATCAAAATCAATACCTAGGTATGATTATGTTATGGAAAGCATATAGTTTGAAAAAAATACACCCCTGACAAAATTTGTTGCCTTCTTTTGTCTGTTGATCTTTAACACCGATAATCCCTTAAATGGCCAGTTGGATCGACACAGATGAATCTGCAGTGTTTTTAATGCTCAGAGTCCGTATATTGAAATAATGGTTTGATCTCAACACCTTCAGTGTTGCATTGACTCTGTTTGCTGTTACCATTCTGTATGCCTGCCCTCCCCAGGCTCGTTTGTAAAAGGCTTTACAATTCAGCAAATTCTGAAGACGCATGCTGCAGTACACACCATGTGCATCATATGAAAATTTCGAGATTATGAGTCGCTCTTGATGGGGGCGGAGGGAGGGGGTCGCGTGGACCCCCCGGCCTGGGTCACATGCTGATGAATGACTTTTGCCACTTTTTCTGGTTTTGGGGCTCTTGTAAATCTTGCCTCAGCCCCGTTAAAGCTGGTCTTTAATGAAGCCTCACAAATTAGGCTGGGATCAGGACCATAGCAGTGCTGTGGAGAATCATTAAAGCCTCATTTACAACATTTTCAGATGTCTTCCAGTGAAAGTCAGTCATTTCCAGGGTATATACAACAGTCTAATTAATATTAAACATCAGAATTTCTTCCAGTACTCCACTACCCTGATAATGTCTATGCATATGGGCTATTCTTTTTCACTAGACAGAGGGAAGTGCTCTTTTCAAGAAGATCAAATAACCGTAAAGGATTAAGACCCCATGCGATCTCAGTATAGATATAACACATCATTTAACATCTGTCACCCTGAATGGAGTCTTTCAAATACATTCAATAGTACATACACATTAAAGCTGCAGTGTGTGACCGGACAGTCTTCAAAGTCACACGCATCTACCTGTTGATTTGAAATATGACTGCGCCATTGTTACCGTGGTAACAGCAGAATTTCTGCATGACATAAGGATGTGCCCCTAGGTCAGGATGCACCACTAGAACACACAATGTCTCAGCACTTGGATATAGATACAAGAGGGGGTCTCTGCATATGTTAAATTATTCTGCTTGTGCTGGTGGAGTGGAGGGGGCGGCTGGGCAATAAACCAATATCCACACTAAAGCTTCGTACTGAATCCCATTGCTGTTTGACTACTCTGAGTACGAAAAACAAGAGAAAGCTGGAAACGAACTCTAAGCAAACTAAATAAAAGGACAAAAAATGCAGACAAACACCCACCCCCACAGCAGTGACATCTTTACTGCTCGGAGGTGGGGGATATGGGTAAGTAGAAGAACTTTGCAGGTGTGAGAGAGAGAGAAAGGCAGAGAAAGTGTTCGCTGGTGCTCCTTCTTCTGCAGAAAACGCCGCCGCTTGTTTCCCAGGACGTCAGGCGGGAGTTTCCCCTCTCAGGGGACCAGGTAGCACTGGCGCAATGAAAGCACAAGGCAGTCAGACAATTAATATAGCTCATAACAATTAGCATTTAATTAAGCACCCAGCCATATGGAAGGATCTGCGTCTTCACGCAGAGTACACGCCAGTAAATTAAGGGTGGCGCTCAGCGATGGAGACACGACCGGCGTGACGAGTGGCCGACTTCTGTGCGTCGTCACGGGAACGCGGATGCAGGGGCTGGAACCGGCTGGGCGGCATGGCCCTAGCTCACATTACCGGCACCTCTCGCCCTCACGTTCCCACAAATGAGGGAAGCTATCATTAACGAGGCACTGAACAGGCCGATTAAACACACCCCCCTCCGATACACGATAGAGGGAGCACAACATTTCACTGTACCGGAATCGCCACTTAAAACGCGGGATTCCCACAGTAAGTGTTCAGAGATCCACGCTATGGCTGTTTTGGATGGTCCTAGAGGCTCATTTTCACTGAGCACATCCTGTTAATCTCTCCCACCTGCCATTTCTGTACTCACCTCAAACAGACACACTTCCTAGCCTCGCACAAACAACCCCATGACATTTGGGAAAGACAGAGGGCACAATCTGTCTACAAAACCAATTTCCAATCCCACCAAAAGCAGGACGGAGCATCAAAAATATGCACCGATCAGTCCCATTTTGGTAGAATACTCCAGGGACAGTGTACAGTTCAATCGACATCACTTCCTTCTTTGTATTACATGGTAACACGGAGACTTTATAACATACTCATGCTTCCATTAATGGTTTTCTGAAAGAAGTATTGATAAATACAGACAGATAATTGAAAGGGATTGAGTTCTGTATCTTTACGAGGGGCTGTGATGTAGGCAGTAAGATGCTGCAAATGATCACAGAAGAATTTTAATGTTCATTTTTGACATGGTTACGGCATGCACCACGGTGCTGAGTCTATCAAAGTGTTCAGGGAGATGCACCCGCTCATTGTTTTTGAGAGTCTGCATGCGAAGGAATCTTGGATCAATATTTTGCTGGAAACGCAACCAGAAAAAGCCCTGTGATCTTCCTGGTTTCCTGTGTCATGGAGGGAGGCCTCCCGGCTCCTCCCCCCCCCTCCCGGTGCTCTCCTGCTCTCTGGGGTTCGAGCCGCACCCCCCGTCGCTCCCCACCCGCCCCGCCAGCACCCCCTCTGGGAAGCGGATCTGTAGTGGGGGGGTTGATTAACAGTCGTGAAAAAGAGACAGTCCTCCAGTGTGTAAATAATTCATGACGGAGGGTCCCTTTTGAATGCGGCCATCTCTCACGGAACAGCTGCCGCCTCCCTGTGCACTGAGGAAACCTCTTGAGGTGCAGCATCTGTTTGGGGAGGTTGGGTGACGGGTGGGGGGGGCACTCTGTGAGGTGCAGTC
>JAODUD010000062.1:3526240-3537672 GCA_026784285.1 Stomatorhinus walkeri | reverse complement strand
AGGTCCGTCCCCTGGCACCCTCACATTTTACACGTCACTGTCTAACATCTCGATAGCTGAAAGTGACGCACGCCCAGCGGTGCCACCATGCCACTCCCTCCACACTCAGACCTTGCAGAACTTGACTTCGGCCTCCAGGTGCCGGATGTACTCGGACTGGTTGTGGAGGATGGGTACCAGATCCTGAACAGCGGGTAAGCTGGCGTCATCAGAGGACTTCTGCTGACCGCACAAAGGGAAACAGGAAGTTATGAAAGGCTGATCACCACTGCAACTGGTGACAGTTATCAATAATTTAGAGGAAACACCGGTATCAGAACATACACTTCCACAAAAACAACAGAAATCTTCCAATGCAAATCTGAACAGAAATACAGAGGGCCAAGGTTCTCTGTGTATAGTGTGTAAAACAATTCTTCAGCCCGAAATGGCACAATGACAGGCAAGCTTCCCCTTTAAATAACAGGTGAACTTCCCCTTTAAATAACAGGTGAACTTCCCCTTTAAATACCCCCTTTTCAGTTGTCATCAGATGTGTGCTTGTACAAACTGGCGTGGGCTCAGTACCTCAGACATGGGCTTCCCCTTCGCTGTGCTGTGCAGGTTTGCTTCTTTCTCCTGCTTTAACAGTAATGATCTCAGCTGATTGACTGTAACAAACAGAGAGGCTTGTATTTATACCCAATGGCCATGAACAGAAAACCTTCAGTACACCCCAACAGTTATCTTCACCTGCTTAGCTAACCAAAGGGTAACCAACTTGCCTGACTTTAGAGTACGGTTTCTCATCCCAGTCCTCGGGGACCACCAGACGGTCCACATTTTTGCTCTCTCCCAGTTGCCAGGGAATTGGGAGATAGCAAAAACATGAACCGTCTGGTGGTCCCCAGGGATTGGGTTGAGAAACCCTGCTTTAGAGTGTACTCTTTCTTAGCCAATAGAAAAATACCAGAAGTTTTTTGCTTTAAAAATTACTGGAAATTTCCAGAACGGCAATAAGAATGATTCCTTCATACTGTCAGGAGCACATGACAGAATACAGAGGCAGTTCACAGTAGCCGTGACTGGGGACCTGCATCACTATGCTGCAGCTGGTGCCAGGACTCTTCTCCCACAATGCTGTCGGTCTGCTGGTCGCCCCCCGCATCCATGCTTTCTGCTTCAGAGCTGGGATCCCCGAGGACGTCAGTCAGCTGCAGGATGCTGCGGTTAGCCCGTTCTGAAAAGCAGAGAGGATGGATGGCACGTCCTGAGCCATAAACGAAGTCAGCAGCTGGATAGGCATGCTAACTTCACCTGCTTAATAGTTATTCCCTTAATTAAAGTACTAAACGACTAAAAGACCCATAAAGTCACTGTTGGAAACTGTACGTGTACGTGAAATACCCTCCCTGGAAATTACAACTGAAACCAGTGTACAGTAGAACTTATTCAACTTAATCAATGGTATACACTGCTGTGCACATCAGCTGGTACGGTATAGCTAGCAGCTCATTCAAACCAACACACTAAGTAAACTGACCAAGGTATTAACTTTAACATAGTAACGCAAGACGGCTTTGCAGTCGCTAAAAGCCACACGAACCCGGAATTAGACTAGAACCGTAAAATTATTCATTCGCATTCGCTTTCCAAGTTATCTGGCTAGTTATTCATGCATCTTATTATGAATATGGAAACTTGCTAGCTAAACACACTGCTACTACTAATTAGAAGCTTACAGAAACCAAAATAATGCAAATGTAATATTTATATGTCAAGCTAATTAATGACCTGCTGTTCAGTTAAGATGTGTAAAATAAAACTGACACCTAAACAGTAACGACAGTAAGAAATATCAGACAGATAACATGACAGGTGCTAGCTAGTCCAAATAATATCCACTGTTACCTACCTCTCAGCTTTTTCTGATATTCTCCAAATTCTTCCTCGTCTGAGTCCGACAGCGACTTCATTGAATACCACAAAAGCTCTACTGGTAGAAGTGCAAAAGAAAATTTGAAAATAATTTTTAAATTTCAATATTACCATTACGAGACGTGAACTTCTAGACGCGTAATGTTCCGAGTAACATAAATTTAAACCGTAGAGCCGAGAAGCCGACAAATGAGTTTTCCTACACACCCGTTAGTGTTGGGGGAGTCTGGAAGATGTAGTTTTTGGGTGAATACTCAAGATAAGTTTCCGACGACAACGGAAACCCCAAAAAACAACAAGGCCCACAATTCAATTAGTTGCTAAGACGATGTGGCGAGGACGTAACCGCCGCCTCTCAGCCGTTGCCAGGAGCTCCATACCAGAGCGCGCGTCCTGTATTGAGTCAGTCGATAAAAAAGTGGTCCCGCCGCTTCCTGTGAAATAGACTTCGATTATTGGGTTAAATAACAAAGTGTCTCGCAAATCTCTCCATTCCTCTTACCAGTAGGCTAGTGCTCATGTCAATCACCGTTTATGGCAACGCCCACCGGATCGTGTTGGAACTGTGGACGTTTATTGCATTATGCGGCTTGCTCTCCAGCGCCGCTATGTGCAAGGAATAATGTTATTGCCGAGCAACCGATATCGATAGCAGACCGACGAACGCAAGGATTGGGCTGGGCTCTGGACAGCATTGTATAGCTACAGAGCTACGTTGGATACAAATAACAGAATTTTTGGCTTGCTGCACAAACAGCATAATAACTAGGAAAAAGGGGTAAGTGAGAATTAATTTTTACGGATCGTAGGTTTATTGCCATCCGGACTTAACATGGCTGGACAATAAATATAAGGAATAGACTCACATAATTTCATGAGTGATGCAGAGGTTCGCATTAACGGTTTCCAGTTTTGGACCATACGTCTATCCGGCCGGCCCTATCAAATGGCCATTTTACCAGATCTGCGCAACAATACGTCGTTTGTTGTCCTATATTACGGCTTATTTATATGCGATTTTTTCCAGCAATTTCTTTATCTGAGCCTGTTGTGAAAACCGTATTTTTTCTGCTAGATGTAAACAATGGTGTGCCTCCATAATGTAGACCCCAGTAATGCTATAGTCACATTACCCTTTGTAGTCGATTTTTGGTCGTGATTAATTTATACCAGAAAAATAAAAATTTGACAAACGCGTTAAAATTTGTATATTTTTGGCAATTCACTAAAATACTATGAATTCATCACCTTAACAGCAGTAGTATTTATCTTTGATTCTTGTTATTTGTCATATATAAAACCTTGAAGCTGCTATTAATTGTGAAATTAATGATGTCTATACGACGTAATGAGCTTTTTATTGTAAGTGGCAGCAGGGAAACCGGGCTGGAGTCGGGCGCCCATGCGTGCGGCGAGTGTCGAAAATCTACTGATTTTTTTCAGTAGTTTCGGCAGGAAAAAAAACGAAATATTGCATGCTTGGCCACGTAAAGCATCGTGCCTGAATAGACGTAGATTTTTGTTTTGATGGGCAGCTGTATGTCGCTTTGAAAGCGTCCGCTGCTCCGCTTGCTGCTTTAGGATCTTGTGTGTTAATGCCGGTGAATAATTGTGAGATTAGATCGCTTTCCGACTGAATCTGCGGATGTTCTTGCCGGGAAGCCGGCGCCCCAATGCCCAGCCTTCGAGGAGACCGGCTCCTAGCTCCTAAACGAAACCACGCGTTGTGGGGGAATTTCCTATACACTCACAATTCAGAAATATTTTAATACCATCTTTCATATTTGCGATATATATATATATATATATATATTTTTTTTTTTTTTTTAAAAAGAAACCCTTATTGGATAAAATGGCGCAAGAAATTATGTCAGAATTTTCACTTAGGCTGAACGTTATTTTGGGAGTCTGAAAACGGTGTTTTGCCCTAACATCTGAAATCACAGCAGCATTATTGTCCCTGATCTGCCTACTGTGATATATTCCTTATTGTCTTAAACGGTTAGCCCTGTCAGACATCCTTTGAATAATATCCGAGCCATTTGGGTGTATTATTATTTTATCAGATACATGTAAGACGCTCGGTGTAAGTTAAATTAATGGCACAATATGGGTCAGTGTGACATGTAATGTAATTAAAACGTGTTCCGTCGTAGGCGTCTGCAGCCAAACAACACATGTGCTTCGCATTGCCGCACTGTAAATTTGCGAAAGCTGAAAGTTGGGTAAGCTGGTAAGCAGCGCAAATGGATGTTTGCTCTTATGGGACCGGTGCCTGGTGCTGGTAGCAGGACACAGATAAAGGAGCCCTTTTTTTGAGCCCGGGGAGCCTCCTCCTCTGGGAGCTGGAGCGCGCCTCTTCCTGTCTGCGTGCGACCACGTCTGGGGAACCCCCAAGGGTCAAGCTGGCACAACCAGACCAGACCAAACACTCACCCATGAACATGTATTTGAAGTGCCACCGGAAAACAGGTAATCAAGCACTCTGATGCAATCTATGTTGCTATGGATGACACGTGATAATGTCAAAGAGTGGATGTGTGCTTTGATTCGTTGATAGTGGGTATAGATCAGATGTTTATGCAGAGTGTGGCTGTCAGATTGGCAGTTTCCTGTGGTGAGGTTGTTGGTTCAGATGTGGTGATTGGCATGTTTGCTGGAAGCCTCACCACAGACACAGACAAGGGGGGTCGTTTCTGAATTTTGAGTAGGCTTTGGTGAGGTTTCTGGAAATGGCCATTTAACATGGACATCATCCAAGGCAGAGGAGGTTCAAATGTCTCGAGATCTGTGCTGATCAGTGAGACACATTTGGCTTTGAAGAACCTGGCAAACTGATGCTATTGTATGAATAGTCAGATAGGTGCAGCAGCAAGGCATTCTGGGAATTGTGAGGATGTCATTTTTTTCTTGACCTAAGGAAGACTTTTGGGTGTTTTTTTAATCAGAAGTGGGTTACTGCTGGGAGCACTGGAAGGAAACCAGTCTCAAATCACTGTGCATGTAACAACGGTGGCTGCAACATTAACTTGCTCTGCATCAAATAGCACTTATGTGGATGAGACATGGAAATGCAGAGTATGCAGTGACTGGGCTGTCTGTTGTCCCTGTAATAGATTCCCTTAGATGAAGCAGAAATATATTGTCTTCCGTGTGCAGAACCCAAAACCGCATAACATGCATATTCTTATACTTTAGATGTGCACTAATTTTGTTTAGCATGAATGTGTGAATGGAGCTGGTAAAATGTGCAGACCACTCTCTGATATGTGATCCTGTTTGTGTGTTTTACCAAGAAACCACATGACTGGCAGCTCTGCACGTATACAGACTGTATACAGTTTTTTCATCTTTGCTGTTCTTCAGCTTAAATTACAGAGCCCTGGTAAAACATACTTCAGATGGAGACCCCAGCGGGTGTGTCAGGATGCCATGTCGGATGGCCATGATCCGAATATGTTGTTGTGCCTCATCTGTTGTAGGGCATGTCAATAGGCTTCAGTAATATTGCTGTCGGCTACATGTCTTTCCGGGTTTAATCTGCTTGAGCATTTCATCGTATTCTCTTAGCCCTGCCGTGCTGCATTTCAGTGGTCTTACGGCTGAGGTTTCAATATCTTTAAAAACGCCCAAAGACCAAAATTAATTATACAGCCTTGAATCCATGTTCACCCTCCTGTTGTTGTGTGGATATATGTGAAGCGTAATTTATTTATGGTTCATCTCCCTGAGATTTGTACAGCTTGACTATTGACGGAAAGCTTAAAAATGGCAAGCCGTCGGCGATAGACGCGTATCCCCATCCGGCGTTAAGCGTGTCACGCTGTTAACACTGTTGATCGCATCATCGTTTTGATAGTGGCTGTCAGGCGCGAGTTCAGAAGCATGTCCACTTCTGAGATATCCACCAGCGTCGCAGTAAGTCTTGCATTCAGCTACTGTGACAGCTCAGTGTGCGGCCTTTTTTGGGGCAGCAGTTGCAGCCTGATTTCTCCAGTAACCTCGGTTCCCCTGAAATGACCTACATTGGTTATGTTGGATCCATCCACGTTGTAGGAATCTCTGAATGCTAAGGAGACTGTTCACTGAAGCTGCGGGAAAAAGGATGGGTGGGACTAACTGTGTTCAGCCAATCCCTGGTTCAGTTTCCCATTGCTTATCTTTCTATTGGTTCCTTTTTGGAATATACTGGGCAGTCACTGGCTACTCTACAGTTAGTCACACCCATTGTGCTTCAAGGCCCGCTTTTCCTGTTGGTTAATTGAAAGTCCTGATTCAAGAACAGCCACAACATAAGGTTAAAACACCTGGCTGAAACCATGCTGGCTTACGTGAGCATTCCCCCTGCTGGCTTTCAGCTGACTCCCCTTTTGTATTCAGAGAATCACTGGAGTAGCAGTGAAAAGTTTCTGCTTCAGCTGAGTATTATCTGGAGCTGTGGTGCTATTGGGGGACCCGCAGGTGGCCTCCTGTCAGCATCCATATCCAGCCTGGAATCGATTACCCTCCAACACCCAGGAGTCCTGAGCTATGAGATTTTGTCAGCTTCTGTCCATTTATAACTTGACTGCACGCTAAGTGGATTTTCCATTTTCCCCAAACCCTCCGCTGGTTCCATTGCAGGCTTTTGGCTGAGCTCGGCTACTTTTATTGGGCTAAGTGTCTTTCATTTGTTGCATTGTTAGATATCACATCGCCACAATAATTGATCATATCTCAGAGCTTGATAGCATTTCTGAATAGACACCACAATAAAAGCTTCCTGCTGGATTTAAATATTAGTCTAATTTGTTATATATTTATTACCATATTAGACATAACACTTTCTATAGACATTTTTTGCATATATTTTTAAATTTGGGATTTATGTGATTATAACTGTCTCTAAATGAATATCTTTGTTGAACTTGACACTGGTGTGATTATAAGGTATTATTATCATGCTGGTAATAGAAGATTTTATTAAAGTGTTGAGTTAAAAAAGAAAACCTCTGCAATATCAGTGCTTACTAATCTGTATCGCAACTGTTCTAAACTGGAATATGTGCATATGGGAGTCTGCTTGCGGGGGAGCCCAGTGTTCTGGGGAGGGGGCTGGCTGGCCTGAAAGGATTGGTCTGAATCTCAGCTGGGTGAGAGGGCTTGTGGGAGGAACACTGCTGCATTCAGACGTCAGGAAGCCCGCTGGGTGAATAATGGGAGAGGCCGGCAGCGCCGATCCCGGTGGCGTTTCGCGGCTTCCTGTTCTCAGGAGCCGTCCGCGTCCACGGGGAATTGCCGAATCCGGCTCTGCCGCTACTGACTGCGAGAGACCAGCAAACGACTTGCTCGGTATATGCCCCAGAAATGAAACCTGGACTCGTTTAAGTGATTCCAGCAAGCATGGAGTCATTGCCATAATGGTTACTGTCTGATTCGCTTAGCTGCCCTGTGCTGTTGTGCATTAGTGAATGAATGTCTCTCTCAATCAGTCCCTAGATGCTTAGAAAATGCTCCTTGAAGTGATTATACTAAAGTTAGACTGTTTGTAAATGTAGTTTAAACAGTATAGAGTAGTGGAATAATACATTTTTTAGCGGCTATTGTGGGAATGAAGCAAACAAAATGGCATTAAGTCTGGAGGTAGGCAGTCAGATGTTGCTGGATCTTCATTTCCTCGGATCCTCTTCCCCGTGACAGGTGTGAAAGGTCAGCTGTGCCCAGTTTGCTTTTAATTGCTTGTCATCCTGTTATTTTGCAAAACATAAATTACATGATGGCTGATCTACAGAGCTTTCATGTAGATCCCCGTCATACTCTGTCGGCTTCTCTGTTTTTTTCTTTAAGAAATGATTCCACACCAATAGTCTTTTTATTTTCTCCATAACAACTTTGACCTCTGATTTAGAGGCACTAAATATATCCCATGATGTTTTTTTTACACAACCTCAAAATGACTGGAAACAAGACCTATAACGTTAGACATTTCATGTTAACCTGCACATATCATCCGAATGTACATGTTTTGATATGGTAACAGATCTGGCACAAATGCCTATCAATAATTTATGTGCATATTATATCTTTAATTGGCGTAAGAGTTTAGCTAATGCATGCGTTACTGTTGAACAGCACTATGAGCGATGCTTCGAGTTGCGTCAGCGCGTTTTCAGGGCCAGGATGCGTTTTTTTTTTAAACATGCTCCTCTGGTTCTGACAGAGACCATATGGTGCCCTTTCCATTCGCTCTTTTGCCGTTCGTGTCGTTTCCCTGCCGGTTTCCTAAAATGTTCCACTGAACTGAAATGCGACGGAGGTCTGCCAACCTTGCTGAAAGCACTTATGTCGAGTCGACTCCTTGCCGGGTGCATGTCCGTAGTGTGCTGTTTGCCTTTCTGCACTTGTAGGTCGCTTTGGACAAAAGAATGAAGCAGATGTAAATGTATTTCTGACATGTATGACATCAATGCAGATCTTCCAACGTCTTACAGCAAGTTCAAAACGATGTTAACCAGGAAGCAGGCATCATAAGCATTTATAAAATCAGAAAGCACAGTGGCCATTATAATTATTTTTTCTGACCATGAATGATGACATTATCGCTGCCCCTTTCGTATACCAAATCTAGGCATTGACATAACATTATTGCAGGTTACCCATTTCTGTAATTTTTTTTTTTTTAATAAAAAAAAAACTGGCCATTATTTTATTATGTTTTTTTATTACGTTCTTACCAATTCATAGTTTCAATTATAATACGATTAAAAAGTCTAAATGTTTCAATAACAAGACACTACATTTGTTCTCTCTATCCATAACGCAGCTCTCAATATCATGTTGATATACCGCTAATTTAACAATGGCTGAATGAGTAATACCCATTTAAACCATTATATCTTTATATAAACCATTTGTACATTGGCAATATTCATACTGATGCCTTGCTTACAGTCTTAGCAATGGACCATTTTTGAATTGGCTTGGGTCACACACTGTCAGAAATATAATGTACAGTACTGGGACATCATTGTCCCCCAAGGTACAAATAACATTCGTGAAATGGTCGCATTATGGTCGCAGTCTGGATCCCTGAAATGCTGAGATGTACGATAATGTGACCCTGGCATATTAAAATGTTGCAGGAAGGCTGTGGTTCGGACTTGGCCTGTGTGTTACATTGCTGAAGTGAGCAAGCCAAATGTTTTGAAATTTTCTGGGCTGAAGGAGTGTTTTCAGAGAATGCGAATTATATTCTTTGGAAAATAGTTGTCAGGTGGGTTGATTATGTTTTGTTTAGCTTTCCACAGTCATATTGACTTTTTTTTCATTTCCATTTTTGTTATGCATATCAGAAAATTGGTGCCAGAGTTTAACAAAAAGCTCAGACCTTTACTGTATTTATATGCCATATTTATTTGCAATTCAAGACACTTCATTTAAATTAAACAGCCCAAAACGACACTCTTTTTGCAGATGAATTCAGATTTTAACAATGGGGTCATTGTGTTGGCCAGGCACAAGTGTTGACTTCAGAAATCTTCTGAAGATCTTGCAGAAGGAAGCGTGTGTCCTCAGTTTTCCTGGCTGACCTCCTGTACCCTGCCGGTAGCAGGCTACTCACCCCGGGCAGCAGGCTACTCACCCCTGGTAGCAGGGCAGTTTGTGGGCTTACTGAAGGGAGGTGTTCTCCAGGCTGTCAGAGCCTCGCTGTTCTGTGATGTTACGAAAATACCCACGATTGTCATAGAGCCTCATACATGGAGATCTCTCGGACGCACTGGACCGAGCCGCCATTTAGCTTAGGTTTGCTGCGTCGATTTTGTGTTTTTTTTTGTAGTAGATAGGACAGTAATGGACAATGGATTTGGATCAATGTCTGGATAAAAAAAGACAGGAAATAGATCATACTGGTACAAACGTGAACCCTGATCCTAAGGAAGTGTGGCTTCTCCGTACTGCTTTCACCTATAATCCTTCTCTGCAGTTCTACAGGGTCAAATCGCTACAGTGCTGCGGCTCCCTGTAAGTCGGAAAAGCTTAAAACAATCATGGGCTGGGATATAGTTTGAAGCCCAGACGCCTGATGTTGTCGTAATAATAAGCCGCTCCGCAGAGCGACACTTTGCGTATAATGGGACGAATGGAGCAGCTAGATAATGCGGAAGGTATCTGAGGAGTTTGTTGGCATGCAAGCTAACCGTCATGCACCCTATTAATATTTAATCTCCCAGACAAGTAGGGGATTTCAGTGGGGGAGCAGTGATTGCCCTTCACCAAATGAAAAATTCTGTGCAATTTCATCCTTGTTTTGGAAAGGATTAGGGGACTTTCCTGTTTTTCAGCCTTGTCTGAGGCTTATGTTTTTAGCAGTGATGCTGTGGATTTACAGTGGCCCTGTGCAACCTCAGGCTCTCTCACTCCTGCCTGCATTGTGTCCAAGGCAGTGCTGCACTGGTTCCATGTCTGCTGATGTGGAGAAAGTTCCGGATAGAGCAGTCAGTTTCTTAAGCACCTTGGAAATGCCAGCAGCTGTCTGGAAGGGTTGGCAATCTTCGAACAGCTAGACATTTTTATTTTCGGAGTTGTGCGAACCCCTCCTTCTGTCCCAGATATCCCATAATATGCTCGACAGAGGCTGCGTCAGGGGCTGTGATGAGGTCATGTGAAGGAGGCGAGTGCTTAACAGCTGTTGCATCATCTGGGAGGCTTTCCATGCGGATGGGGCCACCGCCTTTCTCTGCCACACATGGAGAAGCCATTACTGCCACGCTGAGGGAATGGTTTCCAAGCAACACCCATGTCTCCGTCCAGGAACATCCAGCATCAGACCAGGGGAGAGAAGGAGGAGAGAGTCTGATTGATCAAGATCCTTTACCTTGTGACCTCTTACAGGAAGGCGAGGTATTTGACCTACATCTTTTGTTGAATGACCTTATCGCCTTCCTTGTGGGGTCCTCCATCTGGGGCACATATTCTGGCACAGTTTGACTTTTTAAATAAGTCCCCTCTTGGTCACCTCTACACTTAAGTGTATTGGTTTGCCAGATGCACTTCGATAATTGACAAATAAGTGTTTGTTGCAAGTATATCTGAAACGGCGTTATACCCAAAAAAGACCTGATTCTCTGAATAATGCTCCTGCCTTTACAAATCAGTCGACCAAAGTTTTGACACACACAGTTATACTCCGCACAGTGTGCAGTGAAACGCCTGGCTGCCCAGTCTCAGCACTGTGAATCATTTGACATCAAACAATAAACATTAATGTCCATAGTGTGCAATTGGCAGTGAAGTGTTAAAGCAAAGAGTCTAATAAATAAATAAATATTACCATGTAAGTCGCACATTTCCTGATGTTTAAGGCTCTCTGAAGTGTTGTTAGATGACTTTGGCAGGCCCGCTTCCACCGCAGTGCACAGACGCCCCAATGCATACAGCTAGAATTTGCTGCTAACAAAACTCCTTGGGCTCCAAGGACGTGTGCGGCCCGGACCCGAGGCGTCGGGGTGTCGTGCGCGGCCCGGACCCGAGGCGTC
>JAODUD010000062.1:3503325-3514950 GCA_026784285.1 Stomatorhinus walkeri | reverse complement strand
AATGCATCAGTTCACTGGGCGGGGGGATAGCGGGGGACCGGCCTCGCACCCATCGGACAGGCCATGCTTTAATAACGAGCAAGACACTTCTCAGTCTTTGAAGGTCGTTCAGGTCAGTGGGTAGTGCAGCCATCTCAGCTATGGGGGTCGACTGGAATGAAAACCCAGCGTTCATAGCTTTCTTAACTATGACCCTTTTAAAGAAAACATTGCTAGATATGACTTGGGGAGCATTTTATAAATAACAGAAATGAAGAAAATTTGTAAGGAGCACTGGAGCACTGTGATCGTGCATTCTGCAGGGGCATACAGTAATTGGCTATAATGAAATTTCTCGTCAAATTAAAATCTCTATTTATGTCCTAGGAGACATAGCGGCGTTGCACAGGGGGACCCCTCTGTACGGACAGCCATCTTGGTGGGGCGACGGGGACGCAGACGACGAGAACTCCTTCAAACAGGAGTCCAAGAAGCAGGAGAGCGGTGTGCCAGGTGAGGGGTCGAGTCTCCCCGTCCTTGAGAGGGGAATCACTGCTTCTCTTTGCATCCTGGATGCTGGATCACTGGATGCAGCTCGGTAGTCCTGCTTCTCCTCGGCCAGAAGCTAAATATCTCTTACGCTGTGTTGATATGCAGGACATGAAGGGTGTTGTCTTAATGCTGTTTTATAATACGGTATGGCCTGAACTAACTAACTGACATTTTTACAGGTAATTGGCGTGTTGATTGGATGTAGGATAATGGCTGTTAATTGGCTGTCCTGAGTCAGGAGGTTTTGGCTCCACCGTTATCGTTTGTTCTATCGTGGCGACCAGGCAATGATTCCTTTAACCTGTGCTGTGCATGGATGATGGGATTAGCAGTTATTGTAACTCCGGGCCCTGAAGATTAGCACAGCAGGGGGGGGGCGGCACAGACACAGTAGTGGGATGAGTATTAGCTTTAGCAGCCCATGGACATAATTTGGTGTGGAAGTGAAAGGGAGAGTGCGTCATCCTTCCAGCATTTGGAACCTGCTGTCATCGATCTTATTACCTTTGTAGATTAGAACCTAAACGTTGAGGAAAAAGTTATTGAGTTATTTCCCTGAGGTATCGGTTTGAATATGTGTGGGTGTGCTGGAGGTCAACTCAGACACTCCCTGCGGTCGTTCAGTCTCCTCAGGAACAATGTGTGACTCAGTTCATCCTTCTCACCCATGACCAGCCTCCCCCATCCTTTTCTGGCGTGTCTGTCACTGTAGAGATTGCTTTGACATTCTGTGGCTCTGTTGACCTCCTGAAAGGGCTGGTTTACCTTCAGGAGATTTTCTCTCCATGGTCTCCAATCTTCTTTACAATGAGAGGTACGTTTACAAAGAGAATCTGGGGACCTACTGAGTCACGGCTAGCATGTCACGATACCAAAATTTCAAACTTCCATATGATTCCAAGAATATAATGAATAGTAACTCAATAAATTTTTTACATTTTTTATTTGCAAAACTTTACAACATTTTGCAAACTCGTGTCACTATGACTAAAAGCATTGCATTGCATTGTCGGTCAAAGCATAAAATTCTATCCAGACGTTTATTTTATCGGTGGTTAGTGGCCTGGAAAGACAGAGAACTGGCTTATTCAAACAGCCTCTGACAGTGGAATATTATTATTAGCGTGTATCTTTGGTAAAGAGCGGCATTTCTTTGAGAGCTCTTAAAGCTTTGTTATCGTACGAGTGCTCTACTAGAACTATCCCTGTCTGACAGAATTCTCTTCAACCCCCTTCCTATCGTGGTGAGGAATTATCATCTGGGGGCACTTTGAGTTTGTCAGCTGGGCTGTGGTGCCTTTGTCTGCAAATCCCCCCTTTCTTGGTCCCCAGGCGTGGGATTGCCCCGGCAGGGATGGTGAAAAGGAGAGGTGTGCTCACAGAGGCTGCCCCCGCCGCACATCACAGCGGCTCGCTTACCATCCCTCCCAGCTCTATTTATAGGCCTGTGAAAGGGGGGCGCTTTTCCTCTAGTCTGGAGGAGGAGGTGCAGAAGGTAGCACCGCCCCTTCCCTGCAATGTCACGTGTCGTCCTGTAGTAGTGACGAGCCGCAGCTCCTTCCCACAACGTACCGCTTCGGTGGGAGGCCTTTTGAGTTCTCCGGTGCTCCAGCTTCCGTTGGCCTGTGAGATTCCTTACCGGATGCTCTCCTCGTAGTGAGTAGCCTCTTGGGGCTCCTTCCATTTCTGAACCGGCTCGTTTTCAAGCGTGTATGTATTGATTTTTACTGTTCCAACCAAAAGTAAGAAGGTCACACAGTGCTGTATTTGGATAGTTTGGTTCTGTCTCAAGGTCAAGTGTTATTGTAGAGGCTCATTCGGTACCACTGTGTGATCCCAGGATGGACCTGAGCCTCATGATCAGTGTGGAGCCAGAACCAGGTTGGTTGTAAGACACACCTGGGAGGAGGAGGTGTTGTTCTTCTCCTTAATGCCAGCCAAGAAACTGTTTTTGCATGTTTTTCCTGAAACTAGTTTTTTTAAAAGTTCGTTTTCACTCTCGGTTGGCATATATATTTTTTCGTGAATGAATAGCATTTCTTTTTTATCTTTTCTTTCCTGACTAAAAAGTCCCTGTCCAGGAATCAGACTCATGTGGTCCAATAGTCATGTGATTTTCCGACTTTCTGCTGAAATCTCAGTGACATTCAGGAAGTTAATTTTCTAAAAACAGGACGTTCCATAAACCCTTTTTGGCATGATCTCTTAGCATGTGTAGCCATATGGGAGAGACAGGAAATCAGTCACACAGATGACTGTATATTGGTTGGCGTAAAAATGGTAAGAATTTTTATTTGTACTATGAGTGATGTTTGACAGGGTGTTTTTCTGATTTTACTGGGAAATGATGCCGATTTCCATCTCTGTCTGTATGTAAGTGGTTTTGTGAAGTTGCTTATTTTTTGCGCACTTATGTGCCGATCTCACAGTCTCTTATTTTGGTTTCAGTGACTCACTGTAGTGAAAATAACTGAGTGGAACTAGGAAGCCATGATTCACTGTTAGATATGGTCTATCACGCCGTGAAGGGAGCTCTAGGTCAGCTTAGGTAAAGGAACCTTTCGTGCTTAAATTGCTGTGGTTATCTGTGCCTTTTCTAAAAGCCACATGCAGCTCAGATGGGGAGGCTGAATTGTTCTGGGTGGCCAGTGTGAATTTCTGTTGTTAGATGAAACAGAGCAGTTTTGTTAATAGTGATTTGTCTGTATCTCAGGGTGGTTCTTCACTTCCTGGCTGTCTGAGTGATGCTGGGTAATTGATGAGGAATTAACAATGGGGCCTTTGGTTCGCTTATGACTTCGTCTTTCTTATATCCGACCTATCGCTCGTGGTGAGTTGATTCAGATGGTGACCTGGGAGAAAGCGATCGGGTCACATGGGAGCTCGTGTGACCGGTGAACCCTCAGACCCTCGTATCTGTACTTCAGACCCTGATACCTGCCCTTCGTACTTTCTCTCCTGTGAACCCACAGACGGCAAGGAGGCCAGGAAGAGTGAGAAGGTTAAGGAGGAGGGTGTCGGCCTCCTGGGCCCGGAGCCAAGCTATTTCGAGATTCCCACCAAAGAGCTCCGGGCGGCGCCAGAGAGCGCCGTCCAAGAGGTGCCCACGAAGGACACGCAGGAAGCGGGCGGCGCCCCCGCTGCAGGGACGTCAGCCGCCGCTCAAGGCCACGCCTCCTTCACCATCGAGTTCGACGACACCTCTCCTGGCAAGGTGACCATCCGCGACCACGTGTCCAAGTTTCAGCCGGACCAGCGGGTGCGGACCAGACGCTCCCCCCAGCAGGGCAGCCGGGAGCTGAGCACCCTGCAGGCCGCCATGATGGCCTCAGAGACCAAGGTGGCCGACTGGCTGGCCCAGAATGACCCGCCACTGGCCCGCAGGGAATCCACTGAAGAGGACAGCAAGAGCATCAAGAGCGACGTGCCCGTGCACCTGAAGCGACTGAAAGGTGAGGGGGCTTATTCAGTGCGAGTCATTCGACAGGCAGGCGCAGCTATTGGCAAAACCCTCGCCAATAAGAACCTTAAATTCTGTATTAAGATCCATTGCCATTAAGCATTTTTATTGTAGCAACAAAATGACATATGAAAGAATAACTGTAGGACACGCGGCTGAAAATCGCTGATGGAACATGGCCATTTTTAATTAGACATCGAAAGAGGGTGGCTGAGAATTGTGATCAATCATGAATCGGAGTGGATTTGTATGAAAGTGTATTATGAGTAATTGTAACAGGAGATCCCATTATGGGGGGTGCATTTTGGGGCATGTTAATTGGTACTGAGTACTTGAGTAGTAAGATGCAAATTGCTAAATGGGAGAATGAAGCGGTGAGATAGATCCAGTGTGGATGGAGCGTTTATAGCTGACGCTTACCTAGGAAAGTGTCCTGGCGGGAGAGCTTCAGTGCAACGCCTTAAAACCGGAACCATTTTCATTCTCCTCCTTGTAGTGTCTGGTCGGGGGGTCTTGGCTGCCACCTTGGAAAGTGCCTTTGCAGTCACACTGCTGAGAGCTGACCCGCATTGGAGGGGAGGGGGGGGGGGGGCTGCCTTTCCCCCTGTATTGTTGCAGAGATTCTTGCAAGATGGGAAGGGGGGGGTGCACGCATGCAGCCTTACCTCTCCTGCGCGGCCTCCCTTTTCATCTGTCATATAGTGGCTGTTTGTTGATAGTTTGAGCTGCGTTTTATTTCCAAAAAGCCTTATTTTTTTCCCGCCCCCCCCTTTTGTCCACTCTATGTGGAGGCAAACAAAGGACTTGCTGTACTCTGTATTGATGCCCTGAATTGACTTTCATCCTGGGGAGGGGTGGGGAGGGGGCTGGGCTTTTCGTGTTATAGCCCTTGAAGGTAAATCACTAAGGATAATGAATTAGACATTTTCTTCATCCACACGGCTGCACAAATGTGCATTTTCTCCCACGTGTCTGATTGCATGTTTGGCTTCTTTGCATTGCACTGCAGGTTTGTCATTTCTGTAGTGCAGTTGGGATTTCCCTCTCACATTTCTGTATTTTGTCGATGAAATCTGCTAGGAATATAGTGAATGCAATGAATTTTTGTTCTAAAAAATTCAAAACATTCTTGATTTTCTTCAGTATTTCTGCAGCATATGTAGTGAAATTGGCCTGTGGCATTAAGGGAAATTTAATCGCATGCAACTAATACTTGAAAAAGAGCTGGCTGGCATTTTAGGGTTTTACATTTGACGGCCGACATCAGTGCAGGAAAAGCCTGCCGTCTGTCGGTCTGTGTGTCACCGCAAAGCTCCTCTCGGGTGCTGAGTCTTAAACGTTCTGCTTCATTTCAAATTCAGCGGATTACCGCCCCTCTCTTCTGAATTTCCCTGCTTCCGAAGCAACGCCTGTGACAGAGCTGAGTTAGTGGGCACAGTGAGCCCCACGCCTCCCTCCCTCCCTCCCTCTCTCCCTCCCTCCCTCTCTCTCCTTCCTCCATCCATTCCTCCCTCCCTCCCCTTCGATGTGTTTGTTCAGCGCCTCTGTACTGTCCTCCGACTCTGTGCTCTTGCCTCCTGGCCATTTTACATTTTTTGATTTTTTTCTTTTTTTACCCTTTTCCGTCGATGAGGGGGGGGGGCATTTCCTGATCCCTCAAACCAGCCACCATGTCTCTCCTCAGCTGCCTCCCTCGCCGGCACTGAGACCCCTGCGATGCGCCGCACCGGTAGGCAGCCGGCAAAGCAGGCTTTCCCATCCACCGGCATCTGGTGGCCGTCAGGCAGGGAGGCAGGAGCGCAGGGATACCGACGCGTGGGGGTGCGCGCCTGCTGATCTGCTGGGTGATGCACGGGCGGCACGGTGAATATTTTTTTGTGTGTGTCGGCGTAGCGCGCTTGACCAGGCAGCTTTCGCTGTGGCTTGCAGAGGCTTGCAGTCTTGAGGAGGAAACTTGCTCCCGGAGGTGATTCAGGGATAGAGCAGCCTTCCTCACTGCGGTGCCGTGTTCTAGGGGCGGCTCCACCTGCATTTCACTGATGAAAGGCTCAGTGAACGTGAAGCATGGGCTGTGCACGGTGGAGATTTTATTTTCACGGTGCATCTGAGGTCTCGCCTGAGGAGTGCGGAGCGGTTGTCACCACGGGGGGGCGGCGAGCGGCCGAACGGAAGCATGTGAAAACTAAACTGTGCGCATGCCAGCCGACGTGCATTCGGCATCCACGTCGACTGACTATATCTGCTCCCTCGAGGGATTCTGTGTCGTTGCGGTGTCGGACGTAGGGGAGACTCGACGCTGCTGCCGTGAAGGTTACCGTGCATGTGGAGGGATGATGAGGGAGATGCCGTCTGACTCAAAGGAGCCCTCCGGGACCCTGCACTGTTATTCAAAGGCAGGGCTGTGAGTTACCCAAAGGATGCCTTTGTTTGCAGCTGACCCATGAAAGCCTACTGTCCAGTGCCCTCTTGTGAGTTCTGCCTCTGTGGCCTGGGACTGTCAGATCGGGCTGCATGTTGTTTCCTGATTGCTTTACTCCCTCAGCAATTCCCCCCCTCACCATATACCATCCACCCCCATCTCACTCCACCCGTCCACTTCCCTGTAAGGGCTTTAAGCAGACTTTGCAGTTCAGACATGCGTGTGTAAGGGATTCCGCCGCGGTAAAAGGGTGATGGTCACGTGAGCGTGTTTCGCGGCTCTCTCTGGCAGGCGCCGTGCCGATGTGCAGTGACCCCCCTGGACTGATCGCCCCCCTCCCCGTCTGCACAGGCAGCAAGCACGAGGACGGGACACAGAGCGACTCGGAGAATGGTGCGGGGCTCCGATTCAGCAGCCGGAGGCTGGCACTGGAGGAGCGGTTGCGGGGTGCCCAGGCAGCGCGGGCACAGGTGGGGTCTGAGGGCAAGAGTACCGAGGGCGCCGCTGCCGCCAGTCGCACCACCTTCATGATCGAGTTCTTCGACGAGGAAAACCCGCGCAAGCGTCGCTCGTACTCGTTCTCACAAACGGCACCTCTCATTGGGGGTGTGGCGGGGGACCTGCCATGCCCCACTCCTCCCTCCCGCCCCAAGGCCGCTATATCCGCCTCCTCGTCGTCGGCGGATGGCAGCAAGGCCCCGCCCTCCTCATTACCGGTGACCGGCCCCTTGGCCACCCGTGTGCTCCTCAAGCAGAGGTCAGAGGACCCCGGCGTCACCAGGGGCTCAGCCAGCGTGAGCCAGCAGACCAGCCCCGTCGACGACTCCCACAAGACTCCCCGCTCTGGGGAGAAGGACCATGGTGACGACCAGAGCGACAAGGGCACGTATACCATCGAGCTGGACAACCGAAACCCGGAGGAGGAGGAGGCGAGGCGCATGATCGACAAGGTAAGGAGGAGCGGCACCTCCTGCCATCAAGTGTCCTTACAATTAGCCATTAGCTTCTCCGGAAGATTCCCCCAGAGATCAGCATGTCCATAGCACCTTAGCAGCTACACCTCTGAGGAGGTCTAATTGGCCAAGGCTGTTCTGTAACCAAGGTTGTAGAAGATCTCAAACTCTGCCCCTGGTTCTGACTTGGTCTCCTTGTCTCTACACTGCTAAGCAAAAACTGCAGTGCAAGTGTGACAGGAAAGAGAAGGTTTATTGTGTGTACTGTACAGCTTAATACTTTGGTTTGCATTAATTTCTCCTTGGGCTTTTTAATTTCGGCAGAATTGCTGAATCCATTCACCCAGTCCATAAGGCTGTAAATACCTTGTTGGAATTTTGTTGGTCCAGATAACATCGTAGATGTGCCAGTTTTTGACGGCTTGCTCCTGGAGACCTTTTGGTTTCTGTTTGAGTAAGATCAGCCTGAATGTGAAGAGGTACTGTTATACAGTGTGGCTTCACTGGCAGCACTCCAGAAGTGTCCTGAAACATTTGCAAAGCATGCTGGTCTTGAGGAATCATGATGTGTCTAATTACTTTCCTGCCTCCTCGTACCCTGTCAGTATTCCCTTCCCCTGCTCTGCATAGACCCCTTGGAATTCAAATGACCTTCAGCTCAAAATTAGCTATGTCTGGGTGGTGCTAAAACACAAAAGCTTGATGATTGTATTTATTTGTGCATTTTTGAGATTGAATTAAGGCCTGCGGTGTTGCTAATAAGTCCCTCACTGTACCGCACACTGTTAAATGGAATTAACTCAACAAACCTCTTTGTGTAGAACAAGGAATTCTCCAGGCAGAAACTGAGGCTGACGCCAAACACCGATCTTGTTTCGTTTCCTTGGAGATTTGCTAAAAGTCATATTAGTTTTCTTATTGTTTTTTGGAATTTTTTTTAATAGTTCTACATCTAGCAAAAAAATATGGTGTTTTTTTTTTTTGTCTCCCCAACTCCCCCCACTGGGACCAACACCGAGACCCTGAAGTATCTGCGGTTGAAGGGGCGCCTTTGATGCTGAACAGCGTTTGTCTAAATTGAGTGTTTTGCCCAAGGTTTCCAAAGTGAAGCCCCTTCTCTGCCGCCTGGCGCGGGGGTGCTGAGCTGATGGGTGTGTGGAGGCGTGGGCCCCAGGCAGGACGGCGAACTGAACCATGTGACCCGGGAATGGGGGGAGGAGTAAGGAGTGCATTTGGGGACGGGAGAAAATCAAAAGAGAACCCCTTTGGTATTAGTGTGGCGGGAAAACACTCAAAAGGGTTTCAACTGGGTGTGTTTACTGGGAACTAGGGTAAGCGAGGCTTGGTGTTAATTGGAATATGGAACAGATGAGCTAAATGAGTGTTGCTGTTACCTGCCTTCACCTCGCCTCGGTCTCTGCGGAGGAAAGCCGTTACACATTACTCCCGGTGCTGAAAGAACATCAAGGAAGTGTGTCATCTCACACGGACGAGTCTTTTCGTTTCTTTGAGAGTAGTGAGATATTTGGTGCTATTTACACGTTTGTTTTTCGTCACTGGCTTTTTACAAGGGTTATACAAGTCCTGGAGTGGATCTGACCATCCATGAAGATGGTCTTCAGCTTGTGTGATTTTGGGTCCTTCTTCAAAAACCACATTTTGAAGCTTCAAGCTCTCAGGTTGGAGGATTGGAACTGGGACGATCTGGTGATGAGTTCCCTTTGTTATGCAAAGCCCTGCCTCTCTGTCATGGTGGAAAATATGTGTACTTATGGTGTTTAATGGTGAAATTTAATCAGTTGTAAAGTTCCTACCTCAAGTAAGGTTTTGTATTACAAATGAAAATGAAGGATATTGCTTCCTGTGTCCTGCTTCCATAGATCTAATCGAAATCAATTTGGCCAATTTCCTGCCAGCTGGTCACAGGGATTAGCAAAGCTTTCTAATGATCACCAGCCAGTCTTGCTAACGGAAGTTTGATGGTAGTCCAGTGTTCAATATTTTATCTCAAGTGAACTTTATTATTTACGAACTGGTTGTGTGAAGTAAACATCTTTGCTGCTCGGTGATTTATACTTTGCGTCGAATCGGCACAGCTTCTTGGGCTTCAGTGCAAACCCTACATGTCGCGGTGATGCAGACTACAAGATGGGTCCTCTTGGTACCATTCATTTTTTTATGGCCGCAAAGTAAGCGTACATTCCAGTTGTGCTTGTTATCGCTCATTGAGACTGAAGCGTTATTTATATCTACCATTAAATAACCCACCGTGGGCATCATGGCGACAGCTCTACAGAACACTCAGGATGACGGCGCCAATTTCACTTACCTCCATTAAGTTTATTCATACTTTATAAGGCTAAAAAAAAAAAAGTTAAAAGTACATATACACACTAGCTTTAGAAGGGAAAGTGTATAGAAAGTGACTTTGTAGGGGCTAGACATTTTTCCAAATTTGTCTGCGGGACGTTTGGAGCAGCAGAAATACCAGGAGCGGATAAATGGATACTTTGTAGATATTTGTTTCTTTTCCGTTTCATTTGTGTGATTTAACAATTGAATACATCGTAGGGCGGGAAGACAATATCTGCAACATCTATGTATCAGCTGGTGTTTTGGCAGTGTAGTTGCTGAGTGCACAGTATAAGTCACAGTATAAGTCAGCCTTAGCAGACCTGACTTAGGATTAACGGCTTTCTCTACAATCATTCTGCACAGGTCTTTGGGGTGGAGCAGAGCACTGATCCAGCCAGAGTCCAACCTGAGCACCATGACACGCTGAAAGACTGGAAGACCTCGGTCCAGGGGGAGATGAAGAAGTCTGACTGTTTGCCATCAGAGGTAACAGTACTAATAACTGATCTTCTTTTGGTGGACCTTGGACAAGCAGCAGGTAGAATCTGAATCGACCAAACACACAAGACCTACTCGTTCTCCCTGCAAGTGTCCAGCATGGGTTGAGTTTAGCTCTTTGCCTTTTACAGAGAGGAAGTGATTGTTCTTCTTACCCGAAAAAAATCAGGAAATGATGCAGTTCATATTTAAGCCACAATTTTAAAAAAATACACGTATAACTTATTCTAGCCTGGTATATTGATCTAAGAAAAGGGGGTCACTTCAGACTCAATTGGCTTTTAAGAAACAGTGCCACCTGGAGGCTGGAGGATGACTTAACATCTCAAGAGGAAAATGCGTTTTGTGGGCTCTGATTTTAAAATCCAACCATTCATGTTGTTAAGATGTTGGACCTTCAGATGATGGTCAGGAAAAAGAATGTATAGACATGTCGACCTCATCTTCCGTCAAAGCCGCTGCTGGATCACACGTTCCCTTTCTCTTTACCTCCTCCTCCTCCCGAATTTCTCTCGCTCTCTTTTTCACGAGCACTCCAGATATCAGTGTTATCCGGAGAGTGAGAAATTTTGCGGCTGACCTACTTCACTGGAAGATCAGTAATAGTGCAGCCTCCTTTGCCGGCTGCTACCACTGACACCAGGGCATAATGTGCCCTAGCTGACACGGGGAAATGGTCACTGAGCACCTTTGTTTCACATCAATAATGCATCCATTCTTCTCCCACCATCAGCTCTCCCCTACAGAGCAGTTCAGAACATGTCTTAGCTAAACTTTACTGTATAATTAATATGTTGAGACTGACTGCTTTATCACTGAAAACCAGGATACATATTTAATTATTATTATTTTTAATTCTATATTTGGACTTCTATGTTTAAGCATTGTAAATAAATCTACTGTGATAGTTGTTGCCTTTGTTATTTAGAGTGATTCTGAATTGTTCCAAATTGTAATTAATTAAAAGTAATTGTTCAGTAATTAAAACATGAATAAGCAAATGCTTTTTCAAGCTTTCCATCATAAGTCTTACACCATTTGCAAGCTGATTGATGTCAGAGGGAGTATCCTTATAGTGCTGTCCCCGCTATTGCCTGGGGTCTTAGTGTACCCCTCTTGTTTCCTTTTGGATCTTAATGAGGTCATGATAATGAGCAGGGCCTCTGCCCACTGCCGCTCCTCTTTCGCAGATCTTTCCAGAAGGCCCGGTTGCCGTGGGCAGCCCACGCTGGGTGTCTCAGTGGGCCACGCTCGCCGCCAATCACATGCGGACGGACCCAGAGGGCTCTGGAGCTGATTCGCCAGCCTTTGTCCACCAGGAGAAAGGTAAACCGTGGGGGTGGACATCTGTGTAATTATGCAGGAGCATGCCAACAGCAGAACGGGGGGGGGGGGGGGGGGGGGGGAAT
>JAODUD010000062.1:3475444-3490565 GCA_026784285.1 Stomatorhinus walkeri | reverse complement strand
CCCGGTGGGGCCCCCCCCCCCCCCCCCCCAGGAGACTGACAGCTAATGATTTCCATCCAGTTAAGCGTGTCTTCACAGACTGCTGGAGCCCTGACTCGTGGCCAGGTAGCTCTGAAAGAAGCTGCTTATGTAACACTGTTGGGGCAGCAGGTCCTGCTTCTCAGCAGCGTGTTGGACCTGCAAGGCAAACAATTGACATGGTTACAGACCTCGGGTCCTGGTGCCGATTAAGTCCTGATGTACGAGCCCGTTCCAGAGCAGAGGTGGTAAATTCAGCAGCAAAGGTTGCAGGCCTGTAAATCTTGTGTTTGTTTACATTTTATTTGCCCGTGCCCGAGTTTGGGTCAGTCATGCTGCAGCACTCGGGTTTGCCAGCTAAGCGAATCTGGGCCGTGATTAATGGTGGCTTCTTCCCGATGACGATGGACATGTGGGTGGTCTTGTGCAGCCTCAGCCGGGCCGCTCCAGCTTCTGGCAGATGTCCAGATACCCAGTCCTCCAATAATCACTGAGATTTATTGGTCATTTCCATGCACATAGCACAGCTAGAGGTCAACAGATAAGGGTTTTTCAGTGGCCAATGCTGATTTTTTTCGGGCAGGGGGGAGCGATGGATGATATTAGGCCGATTTTCTTAAGCAGAAAAATAACAACTCCTTAAATATAACATGAATAATTTAACTCTTAAGTATTAATCACACTTTAAACAAGAGAATGATCATTTTAAAATGTGGTTTTTATTTTCTATCTCATTGGCATTTCATGATTCAGTTTTTGACAAATGTAACAAAATACGTTTCAAAACTGAGTTGGTTTCAGCTTTGTGGCATTGGCATTCATCAAGTGAAACTGGTGTAAGCGGCAGGAATTTAGGACTCCTACCTTTGGTTGGTGTACAGGTTTGCCGCTGAAGGTGCCTGTAACCACATTACATCACCGGTGAAAGGAGCCCCACTTAGCTGGCACTGTATCGACCATATAGTCTGATTAATCGGTCATAAAATGCTTAAAAATAGGTGATTTTTCTTGGTTGTTTGTTTTCAGGCCGATCAATTTATTGACCTCTAAACACTGGAAAAAACTGAGTATATGAGCGTCTTCCAGGATGACACGATCGTTTCCTTCCATGTTTTTTGCAGTCCTAAGATTAGCACCTACAGTACGGATCATTTGGGTTTCCTCTGCTGCCTGACAGTGAAGACTCTTCCACGCTTGCAGGATTACGTGAGCCCGACCCATTTGGGCACCAGAGGCGTGATGCAGTCATTGATATCTCCCCCTTCCCTCACCTCCCCAAACCCTCCTCTTGTTCCTCCCTGGCATGGCGCCATGCAGGAGATCTCATCGATTCTGCTGGAGCTGAAGAGGGTGGAGAAGCAGCTCCAAGGTAAGGCAGCTGCATGGAGGGGGTGGAGGAGGTGGAGGGGGTGGAGGAGGTGGAGGGGGTGACCTTTCTATTTGGTCCTGTTTGTGTTCATAATATGAACAGAGCGAGTTGAATTTCATGCGTGCCTTATTTGCACACTTGCACAAATGAGGACAAGAGCCGCCCCCTCATCCACACCCCCCCCATGTCCAGTCAATAGGATGTGCTGATTTCTGTCTTTCCCTCAGTCATCAATGTCATGGTGGATCCGGACGGCACACTGGATGCTCTGACCAGCCTGGGACTGACCAGCCCCACTCTGGCCAAACCCAAGACGAGTCCGCTGTGCCCCCAGGGGCCGGGTAACGGTGCATCCCGGGCCCCAGTGGTGCCGGTCCAGCCCCAGGAGACTGAGCGAGATGTGGCTCTTCGCTTCAGCCGCCAGCATCCCAGCGGCGAGGAGAGCCCCCTCAGCCACAAGTGAATGCATGGGACCCCCCACCCCCCCACCCCTCCCGCCTCGCTGTAGCACTCTCCAGGCTACAAGGGTCCTGTCCTGTGAGATGGTTCAAATTTTACAGATGCATAAGCACTGAATATGTATATATTTCAGCCCCCCCAACAATGATTAAGCTCTCTGACTACAGACCACCTCAGCCTGCTAACCTTAACCTTAGTCTGCTGTGAGTATCGAGTCTCATAAAGCAGCCCCATCTGTACAGCAGAAGGGCTTCACACACAGGTCATGTGACTGGGGGATGCTGGGCTTGGGCCATCTGTGCAACAGTCCCCACCCCTCAACACGGGGTGCCCTTTGAGGAACTTGGCAAGGACCAGGAGGAAGCAAGAGTGTTTCCCTTCCCAAGATTCTTCTTTCTGTCTTGTTAAAAAAAAAAAAAAAGATGTCTTTTTTTCTTCCATGAGTAGCATAATAGAAATTCTCCTGTGGCCATATCGTCTGTCGCCATGACTACCCTATTTTTTGTCACATGACTATAACTGACACACAAACTATGGCAGCACTGCACAGTCATTAAAAGGTAACAGTGTGTGGTTGTTTAAAAAATGTGATTAAATGTCTTTAATTGCAAGGAAAGGACATGAGAATAACCCCCTGTGTAAAACTGAAAGCTAATTAAACCTTAGACGAGGTGCACTAGTTGTTCAAATGCAACCCAAGTTACAGCAGATTACTGTATTGTGGAATGTGCTCAGCGATTGTCCTCGGACTGTATCTGATAGGAATTCTTCACCTTGTTTTATTCCTGTTGTAAGGCAGACGGATTTACCTTCTGCGGTTCATAAGTGCATTATGCTGTCGTAGGACTGACATTCTACGGGATGCAGTGGGGGGGGGCAAAGCAAGAAAAACCAAGGAAACATGACCCCTTAAAACCAGTTTTCTAAACACTTTCTAACCACTTTGAGGATACACTACCGAGTTTTGCTACACACCAGTACTGCCTGTTTCATAAGTTTTCTGAAAAGTAACCAAACAGCTGTTGGCTTCATATCCATGGTTAATTTCAGTTTCTTCCTCCTATCATTGTAACCCTTTCTCTTTAACTGGAAGTATTACAATGGGATAGTGTGTATATAGTTTTTTTTTCTCTTTAGAGACGTAAACTCTTAGAAATTAAGTAATAATGACTGGTGACCCAGGTCATTTTTGCACTGGAAACACCTTGGTGTGCTGGTTTAAGCAAAGTCCACATTATGTTTTATTTTTGTTTATTTTTGTTTATTTTAAAAGTCACATTTTAGTTTAGAGGGACCTCTGCATCCCCAGTAGGCTTCTACCTGCTGTTAGAGAAAAAGCAAGCAAAAAAAATTCAGCTAAACTTGAAGGACTCAATGTGAAAATAAGCATATCTTGCCCAGAGGGATGGAATTAAGCCAAGTTCCACCTTTAATGAAGTCAGCCAGACATAATGTTCTGGGGTCAGCATTTTCCCGTATTTGTAACAAAGTCGCGTTGGCGGTTTGTTAGCCTTCAGAAACCGTTCTGATCTGCCATTTGCTCCATACTCTAATTATCCACTTGGGAGTGAGATTTTCCCCAATTCTGTAGATGTATGTACCTGGAACTCCTTGTTAACACTGCTGCTGGTCTGTACTTACCGTGAGGTTCTTGCAGAAAAAAAAGCTTATGTTTTCCGGTCTATTCCATGTAAAGTTCAATGCAGTAGGAAAAATATGCCTTTGCGATATGGTATGTATAGATTTAAGCAATAGTGAAGTTAGGTACCTGGAAAAATGAATGCCAGTTTTTTTCTTTTTTCAGTATATAAGTGTATGATGCCACTAAGTGCCCGATACTACAGTGGAAATGCAAAGGAAACAACACAGAACAACTAACAACTGGAAAAAAAAACAGCAAATATAAAACATCGGGAAACGAATGGATATCGGGGATGAATATCTTTAATTTGCACATCCTGGGTGGTTTATGTCTTTTCGTTCGCTTGGGAAGCATGATATCGCATACGAGGCCATTTTGACATTAGGAGGTAAACAAGACTAATAAAGGCAAAGACTAAATCAAATTCGGGACTCATCTTTCTGTATTCAGAACCAGATGCAGGGCCCGTCTGTGGTCCAGGATCATTATCATGGGAATGAAAACTAGATTGGGAACTCTGTCAGCGAACCACAAAGAAGATATTAGAAAAGAAAACAAAGTGCTCGGTACACTTTTTTTAAGTTGTTTATACATTATCAGTGTTTTGACTTTTTTTATGGACACCTAAAATAACATATTTATTTTGTTTTTTTTCATGTACTGAAATTTTGTTATACATTGTGTATTTGCATTATTTTGTTAATCACATCCTCCCAATTATTTTCAATAAAATAAAAAATCAAGATCTGTTGTCCATTTTCTAAGGATTACATATTTATGTAAATCATTTTTAGCAAAGTGTTTCTCACAAATGCTGCCACTAAATGTACTTTTCATAGTATATAAAATATATCAGTTGTAGGGACTAATATTATTTTGTGCATCGCACCCTAATGAAGACGAGAATTCTGAGGGCAGTAAGATGAAGGGTAGCTATGATTTTTGGATAGCAGAAGCAGAATGTTCAACACAACTGACATACATTTAAGTCCTGACACACAATGCTGACTTAAACACTGATGACAAATTTGCAAAGGATGGAAGAAAGAAATAACTAGTTTCTGACATACTGAGTCTGCGGAGTGTAATGACATGACCTAAAATGAAAAGAACTATACAGCGTACCTCAGTGCTCTGCCAGAACTACATTAGTTAACATTTATTATCAATTAAGATCAAACAGGTCCCAATTGCAGTAGTGTATCTTTATGGATAATGCTCTGGGTAAAATCTCAAGGTACTGTCACTGGTAGCCCGTCCATTCATTTTCTGTAACCATTTGTCTTATTCGGGCAGGGGGTCTGGATCCTATCCCAAAGACTATTGGCACAAGGCAGGGAATAACCCAGGATGAGGCACAGGCCACTGTGCTGCCCCATCACTAATAGCCTTGCAGTCAGATGCTCATTGCATGGTTGATTTGTCCACTATTAAGTGATGCCATGTGAAGATTGTGACCTTCTGTCCAGCTGAAACCTGGTTTGGTAACACCGAACAGAAATCCACTATCACTTCCTAGGACAAAGCAGAACGTTTGCGCTGGCTCACGTGCTCCAGTACCTAGGAAGCCATAGACTGTGGTCATGCACAAGACACTTAATTATTTCCTACCTCAGCTTTAAGCTACCAAAGACAGACATCAGGCCTGCTTCGGCGAGTCAACTCCTGCTGCAATATACTTTATAATGTTATTTTTCATACCTGGAAGTCCACAGAGGACAGCAGCCACAGACATATGAAGGTTGCCGATTCATCTCCCAGAAGCGGACTACCCTTCAGAGAGGAGTCACGTCCAAAGTGACCTAATGAAGCATCCACCCCATGACACACACGAAACATTGTGACTAATAGTTTCCACCCTTATCGGCACCCTCCTGATGTCACTGTGATGTTCAGTGTATATGTGACGTTAAGCAACAATGTACCGAGGGAAGGCTGGGCCACGATAACGTGCTGAACCCCCCCCCCCCATCAAATCACCATAGTTCAGATTCCCTGAGCGATGACCTTGAGTTCTGGCACCCCACTTTACAGAACAGCTCCCTCATTCTCACTTTGGAAGACCTCCTAATGCCGGTTGCCATGGCACCCTGTTGGCCCTGGGAGTCAAGCCAGGTGAGTGTTTGACTATGAGAAATGTTCTGTGAAACGTACAAAAGAGGTTAACGTAGGCAACGACTTTGAGCTGAAAGTTAGCCGTCGGCCTTGTAAGGGTTTGTGCTGAGTGCATCGACATCTCGCGGCATGCAATGATACTGACCGCATGGATTCGGGAGAATGTGCTCCTCGCCAGTTATAGTGCTGGGGCTCCACTTAGCTCAGCAGGGTTGGATTTCATTTCACATAATGAGTTTTTTTTTTCCCAGACAAAAATAAAGAAGTGATATTAAATAATGCCTTGAAGATAAAGGACTCAGAAAACAGAGAAGACCAGAATGAACAGCTGGACGATTCTCCAAGAGTGATCGCTGCCTTAATAGGAGAAGACAACAATGAAAAAGGTCCAGAGGACAGAGTGCTATAGTCTAAATATCAAAAGCCAGGGAGAGATTCTGCAGTGCTAAGACAGATGTTCTACTCCGTAGATTCTAGTAGGGGAAAAAAGATGCTGAAACTGAAAAAACTTAAACACAAAAATGCAATAATTCAAATGAGTGGAAAGATGCATCTTCAATCTTCCTAGTGTCTAATGTAAATTGTCACACAATTCACCCTTATTCAATGTTTGGACGATTTTTATGAGGAATCGCCGAGAGGCTAAAATAGGGAGGGCTGTCTGACTCGCCTTCTACCCTGCGGACAGCTTGCTTTACAAAGAGCAGGTTGAGGGAGGCATAAAAAGGAATTTCCCCATGGGGATAAATAAAGGATTGATTATTATGATTATTATTATTATTATTATTATTATTATTATTATTATTATTATTATTAGGAACGCCAGTCCGTATTTCCTTGTCAAAACTCATTTCATTATTCGCTATTATACAGAACAATAAAACAAGGCACAGGACATAGAATCGCAACCACAACCTAATGTAGGCGGTCAACAGAAATTGTGACTCTCATATTCACCCCCTCTTCAGGTCCATTAGCGAGTGCTCAGGTAAAATCACAATTCAATGTGCCCAACACCACGTGATGCACACCCTCAACGTAAAACAGCGAAGGCAAGTGCAGCATGAATTGGACTTAAACATTCAATATATTCCAAGTATATATTCTAATTCCCTTCCCTGACACTTCAGCAGATGAGAATATAATACTGATCTTGATTTTCCAAGAGTAATGCTTCCTGCTGCATAACCATCCTGCCGTGTCTAATGGTTGAACCCCCAGCACTCCACTCTATGCTGAGCAGAGTCTCAAATTAAGGTCCTACAGTACATTAAAATGAGATGCTACTGGTTAAAAATGTCTAACCTGCTCTCAATACCTTACAGAGCTCAGTGTTCGAAGGAAAAAAGGATTTCAATTGAATTTAAATATTTTGTAATATGACGTAAAATTTAACACAATTGAAATATTCTGTGTTTCCAAAAACATACATGATATACTTAAAATGCACGGGTGTCAGTAATCTTGACTGTTCGTGTATATTTAAGCAATTTTCTGTTTTGACGATAGAAAAATATATCACATTTAAAACTATCCATAAATAGGACAAAACATCAGCATTTGAAAGAAGGATAATGAATAATCTTAAGAATGCTGGATTTTAAAAAATCATCTTTTATCTCTCTCATAGGAGAACTACATTATTCCTCAAGGCTGGAAGAACCTAATTGGGGGCAACCAATCCAATTAGCGAATTTTCCTGCTCGGGAAATGAAACATCTAAGCTAGTCTTAATTAGCAGGAGTCATTTTCATTTCAATCCAAACTAAATCAAATCATCCAAATGGAAACCTGTGGTTCACTCCCATGTGACATTTGTATCACATTCTGCTCCACCTCGAAATTCATCTGATAATGGTCTTTTCTGCTTTCTTGTCCTTCTACGTCCTTGTATCAAATTCATTACAAAAGATACAATAACAAGCATGATATAAATAGTAACTTAGATTTCACAGTACATATGGGGGGTCATAAATACCTATATTCTGTATGTAGCCCCCGGTCTGCTCTTTGAGTGTCTATGAATGGTCAAATGTACATTTCACTGGGCTAGTGGAAAGCACTGGAACAGAGAATTGTCCTCCTTAACATCTTCTTGGGAGCCCACTGTCTAGCTCCAAATTGCGTACCCAGGAGTCATGGCCATGCACTCCTGCTGAAGCTTCCCGTTGCAGAATGCAGGTCCCCGGAGTTCTGCACTCAGGATCTCCTGAAGCCTTCACCACAAAACGACATCTATATGCCTTCAGGCACCCAGCTTAGGGAGTTACGTCATCCTGGTGTGTTAATCGTTTTACAATTACATTTGTTCATGATGACAGTTATGGGGGGTTGGTGTCATGATTCATGAATCACCCATTCTTCTCAAACACTGTTGGCTTTCTGCACCAAAGACAGGAACATCCTGACTCTCACACATAGATTCATGACTGCCTGTACCAGTTCAGACACTTAATTGGGCAGACAGGAAGCACTGATCCTGATGAGCACCGATTAAAGCCAGACAGAGAGAAGGCTAATCGACGGTCCCCACTGCAGCGTCTATCAGACAGGAACGACGGGGGGGAATGGGGAGCTCATCTCACTTTGCCGCAGGCTGGGTTAGCACATTCTGCAGCACTTAACACCAAACCAGCATCTCAACATGTTATTATAGCTTCCCAGCTAAACCAGTGACAAAACAGACTTTTGGGGCCCAGGCATATCACTTGGATTACACTTTGTCAGCTGTAAATGACTTTTCTTTAATCTATAAAGCAAACAAATCCCCTAATACACTAACAAAATACAAATGGACTACAGTTAGGCGTTAGTGCTTATGCATGTGAATGCATCTGAGCAACAGCGTAGCAGAAGGCTACAATCCAGCTGGTCCAGCTCTTGGTCTTGGGAAACCATACTGTTTTCCCCTGTCTGCGCGGAAGGCAAAGTTCTGCTTGTTAAATTGGAAACTGCAGCTTTCTCCCTCAGCCTGCTTCCTACTTATTACTCGGGACTTATTTAGCGGGACAAGGCTACGGCAGGCCCTGCGGTCAGGCGCTTTGTTGCAGGCTTCGTGAAGGGCTGTCAGCCGCAGCGCGAGGAATGAGCGCGAGCGCGAGCCCGGTCTGCTGCTCGCGCGAGCCCGGTCTGCTGCTCGCGCGAGCCCGGTCTGCTGCTCGCGCGGCGCCGGAGCACGAGCTCGGCGCGAGAGCGTCGTTTCGAAGGTGAACCCGGCTGTCTCGTTAACGGGCTGCTTCTTTATTTTAAATGTTAAAAACTTCATACCCTCCGTTTCCTTCTTCATGTCCATTAAGGAATGAACTCTGGCATTTAACGTTTTACAGTCTCGAGCTTAAAATAGATGATCTGCGTGATGTTCAATGTGTATCAAACGCCGTACGATAGTTTCAACTGCAGAATAGTTTATCTGGTACCATTTTCCGTCATAACCCTCACCATTCTTAAACTAAACTTTTACTTGTTTATTTATTAGGTATTTGTGAATGGTTGCTGCACCACAATCAACCCAAGAGTTATTTCCACCTGTTAATTAATCCTATCGTAAATCTTGATTTTGGGATTATGTGAGGATTATCGGTCATAAACGGACAGCTATCGTTTATGAAGCCATTAGCAAGTACGTGAAAATTAAAGAAAGAACTGAATTAATTTCACTTTAATACTATCGAGGGGTAAAATCTGAATCTGATTAAAATTAGGAGCCTTTATCTTAATATGCGCCGCAATTACTTGAACATGCAGGCGCGCGGCTTGATTAAACCAGACCGCAGATCAGCAAATAGTGAAGCTGTAGCTTGTAGATGTATACAGACACAACATTAAAAACCCACTGATAGCTGGATAATGGTGCAGAATCAAAACGCTGCCTCTGTTGGGAAGCCAAAAGGCCTTTGCCGTCTGCCTAACCACGTACAAACATGCAATCCGTTTTCCAGGAATGTGCTCTGTACCCAGACTACTTTAGCAGAGGACTACACACCTTTTGTCCAAATGTTTCTAAAACAAATGTTTTATCTCAAAGTGATAAAAATAAAAGTAAGATTTTGCAGGGAGATCCGTGGGGTGACAGCAGAATTGGAGTGCTGACAAAGGGAAACTCTTGCTTTGGATAACCTTAAACGTAAGATAGACACCTAGTCCTAATCTAAGAATGATTTTGAAGTTGTTCAGTGCGGCTTGTCAGTGGGACGCAGACCTTCCTCCAACATGGCATCGGCACCAATGACAGGTCATCTTCCTGCACTCCCACTGTTTGACCCGGCTGTCCTGTAACTGCAGGGGGTGCCGTCATCTTCCAGGATGCTGACGATCACCTCACACTTTGGAGCATGGTGACATGTCACGGGCATGCTGGTGAAAGGGCATTCACCAGTAGGAGGTCAGTACTGTCATTTCATTTAGTTCCTAGAAGTTCTGTTTTTTCCCTAGACCTGGGTTCTGGAACATTTGGGCAGGAAAAAATAATATACTTTGGTCTCCAATGAACTATATGTGTGAAAATATATATTTGGACACACACACGCACATCAGATAAGACACCTTTTGGTCTCCTGAACTCCTTAAAGGTTTACTGTGTTGTGTGTTTTGAGATACCTTTCTGTACACCACATTTCTGAGGTTTAGATCCTGCCTCCATTGTGCATGTGTGTAGTTTGCAAGTTTGCATGTCCTCTGCATGTGTTGCAGATTTCAATTAGGCACTCCTGCTTCTTTTCAGTTTAAATACTTACAATAAAGATATATAAATATACCGCAGCCTTGTGCCCTATGCTGCTTATGATACACATCCCTAACCATCCCTGAAAAGTGGTTAGAAGATGGATGGATTAGCAATAATTGAATAAAATACGATAAACTTCAGAAAGGGACTTACCGGCTGAAGTAGCTTGTTTCCTTTCTCAGTGGCAAAAAGGATCCCTAGTCCTATGTTTTTTTTTCATAACCCACATAATTGACAACTGTGCTCGGTATTGAGCTTGGCCATCATTGGCTGGTTTAATTGATTTTCTGTCCCTTGTGCAATGAACATTAAAAAAGGGCATATCCATTAAGAGCAGGCAGACCATTCCTCAAAACACTTTTAAAAATGTTATGTCATGTCATTGGTGGTCTAATGCTAAAATAATTACAAATCTGACATTTCCACCTAATTACATTCTGGCACAATTGCGGCACTGTCTTTGCTTAGAAAAGAAGTGTAGCATGATGGTGAAAATTTCCCTGTACACTTAATGTGCATTCTTTCCTTCATGGTTTTATATACCTTTATGGAAACACCCTGCCAAACTGCTGAACAGTCTTTATCCAATGTGATTTTTGCTCAGAAACACAGCTGGACGTGCTTACTGGAGCAGTTCTGTACTTTCCTGAAGGGCACTACAGGAAAGGCCTTTCTGGGACTTGAACCAAAATCCTTAAGGTCTACGTCCTTAACCTCTACTCTACCTGCTTTCCAGTAGTTGCAGCAATGCTGAGACAGGTGGTAGTGTTGTCCCGCCCCCCTTCCCCATTGACTTGACAGAGTTGGCAGTGTTGTCCTCCCATAATTCAAGGGTACAAATCTGGACACCCTAAAAGTTTAGGAGAATATGCATTCATTTGCATCAGCAAATTCAACATCATACTTCAATTTTACACATTTAGCAGGTGCCTCTGCTCAAAGTAATGTAAAAGTGAGGCAATTAGCACAGTACAAACATACATGTTAGCTAGTAGAGAAATTTATGGAACAGATTCGCTCTAGAAGAGTTTCTTGGAGGTGGAGAGGGTGTCTGGTGATTGAATGTGGTTTGGCAGTTTATTCCGTCACAGGGAACCACACAAGAAAACAGTTGGGGGTGACACTGCTTGTCGGGTGTTTGGTGACTAAAGGGGGAGAGATAAGACAAAGGTCTTTAGGAGCCCTTTGATCAGGATGGGTGCCTTTTTATTGAGCACCAAGGACTTGAACTTGATGCAAGCCCCAATAGGGAGCCAGTGAGGACTGACAAGGAGGTGTGTAACGTGAGATGGTTTGGGCTGAATGAATATCCCACATGCTGCCACATTTTGAATCATCTGCACTGGTCTGACAGCACAAACTGGATAACCTGCTAGTGTAGCATTGCAGTAGTCTAGCTGCGAGGTAACAAGTGCTTGTATCTTCAGACAGAAAAGTCCTGATCTTCCTGATATCCTACAGGAAGATCAGGGGTTTTCTGAGTATTGCACTTGACAGATCCAGTTTTTAAGGAATTAAAGGCATTCACTTCCAGGGCTGACCAAAAAATACCACACCCCTTGACCTTCAGCAACCACATTTAAATAAAACTTTTTGGATTGTAGTACATGCCCAATCCTTTACATCAGCAGCTGCATGTTTTAGTGAATACATCTTAATAAATGAGTGATTAGTAGTTTTCCAAATGCCTTGCTTTAAAAGTATCTGTCAGTGACATATTTTTTCTGATGTAGCAGTAGCGCAGTATAGTACACCATGGCAGTAGCCATGTGACCTTACCCATCAAGCATTTTGTATTTGAACCCTGTCTCTCTCTGCATATGTGGAATTCATGTGTTTGTGTCCTTTCCTCTGGGTGCTCTGGTGTCTTTCCACAGTAACACGACATCACGTTAAATGGACTCTTGTTTTTTAAATTGCCTGTAATGTGTGCCCTGTGCTTTCCTGTGATAGGCTTTTTGTGACTTAGAACATGGATCAAAATTACGGACTATATTGACGCTGACTGTCACACATTGTGTCAGGGTAGTCATGTATAACATTACAATTTGCTGTATATTCCATCAATGTCTGAATTAAAACATACACGTATAGTGTATATTACCTTTTTAGTAGACAGTAATTTCATCGTACGGTATGAGTTATGTTCTTGTACATTGAAATGACTTGCGCTGCCTTTGCTCCAAGCCCAGCTGAAATGTTCTGCTCTTTGGGTTGATTTTCTTTAAAACATGTTAGAGAGGCCACCTTTTAGCTTAAGTGCATTTATGAAATCATTCTTGTAGCTGTGGAAAGACTCTAAGATACCTCTAGCTCACGGTGTCCAAGGAAACATGAAGACCTTAAACATTGTCGATGACTGTGCCTTTTGGTGGGTGTGAAGCAAGTATATATTCTGCAGAAGGGGCTCCTCGAAGCTGCCTAATTAACCTGCCTTTATTTAAGGGTGGCACAGTAGGACCTGCTCTGGGACATTATGTGCCGTTCTTAAGCTTTGGACAAGGCTAAGTATAATTTTTATTCAAAAGGGTTTTTTGGTCATTTAAAGCGCTTTGCAGTCCAGCCAAAATCGGGATGGAGGTAAGTTTACTTTATTACGTCTGGTATAAATATTTTCTTTTTTCTTATTTTTAATAACTACTTTTAAAAACCACAATACATTTAAATTATTGTATTTCATATTAAATTATTAAATAATTTTAAAAACATAGTTTCAAAGCATTGTCGCGAAAGCGCTTTAATAATTGATGCATGCAATGTAAAATCTACACCTTGAGGTGACCAACCAGCATGCAGCAGATTAAGCAGGAAGGTCTTGCAGGTATCTCATGCTTTAGAGTAAAAATAAAAGAAAATAAAATATATTTTATTTAGAGTCAGGAATTGCAGGATATTTTTTCAGATAACTCTAAGTATATTTTAATGTATTATACTGTTTTTTACCTCATTGGTGGTATTTACTATGGCTGCATTAATGTTTATCCTTAAGGCGCTACAGTGATTGGTCATTGGCTGATTAATTCATTCTCCGTCATGTATAAGGGAGGCTTGCGTGTTCCCTGCTACAAGCAGCCTGGTGCTTCTGCACCATATGTGTCAGGTAGCGTGAAGAATCATAAATATCAGCTGTTTACTGCAATGCCATGTTGATTCTTTTGTAAGCATATGCAAGGAATCACGACCAACACAGATTGTGTAAATGTACATGGGCAGGCAGCCATCCGCTGAGAAGTATTGTGGTCTGATTTCAGCAGGTTGGATGCTGCACTGTGTTTAAGCTGTGTGAAACTACCGATTTTTAAAGCTCTGGTTTTTTCAGCTCTTGTACTGTGAAGAACTGCCCATCAGATTTCCCAGAGGAATCAGCCCACTGACCTGTTCTGGCTGATAATTGGGGTAGTTTTGTTATCTCACAGACACAAAGACATGCGCAGTGTTCTTAAATACAGTTCATTGCGTTCCTGCAATGGACTGGTTTCCAATCTACAGAACACGGGACCTATGTTTTGAAACTCAGGCTCTAGATCACTGTTGCCCCAGTTTAAAACGTGGATGAAGGAAGTTGCCATCTGAGAGCCTAAGCAATTTTTGCAGACAGTAAACTTTGTGATAGAATCTGTCTCTTAACGGTTGTTCAAGGGCAATAAACAACTAGGATTTTTTTTCTGCAATCCTATTGGCCAGAAGCTGAGTCAAATGTGACAACAGAGATATGTAAATAAATATAAATTATTATTCATTACTATACACATAAACGCATTTTGAGGAGATTCCTACATGCCTCATCACATAGGCTTAGCTGAGGCATCCCTGATGCTAACAGGGAGGTGGTGGTGGAGGCAGGGTACTTGGCCTTTTCCACATGAAATACAAAGCCCTTTTCAATCCTGTCCTCAAAGCTCACTGTGGCAAAGCTGCAACGCCAGGCTGGATGCAATAGAGCATACCACAGCAGTCATCCTCGCACAGAGGTTTCCCGAGCCCTTTGATAACTGTCCCCTGACGTGATCTGAATGTAATGGGGCCGGAAAGACGGCCTTCAGCTTGGCTGAGAGCAGCTAGCGGCTGTATTACTCTCTCTCTCTCTCTCTCTCTCTCTCTCTCTCGTGCTGGATGAACAAGTGACACTGAGTCAGCAACACCAACCAGTATAACTGTTAAGGTTCAGAGATGCATATCTGATTCGTGCTGGATCTGTCATTCTCGCGCCTTCCAGTGATATCCAATTTATATGAGTGCATGAGGTGTTTCTTTACTTCTTTATTCAGTTCCTAGGGGTGTTTGACTGCATGAGGTGTCCTATGAATATTTAATAGCTGCAGTAAATCATTAAATTTTTAAAGAGGCGTTCAGCTGCATCAAGTGGGGGAATCCTGCTTAGTTTAGTTATTGGAAATCCTTTCTCGGTCCTTGCTTCCTTCACCTTTGCCTGCAGTGAGCTCTGGGAACCTGGCAGACTTGCACCAGCGGCACAGAGTGAGCCATGGCCTTTCCCTGGCACAGGTGCCGTTAAAGCTGACCATATTGGAAGGAGAATGCCCCTCCTCTCCCCCAATCCCCACGTCACAGTTCACCACCCCAGGTGAAGTGGCAGCTCTCAAGGTAGAGGAGGGCCATTCAAATAGGCGTGTGTCAGTCCACATTTTAGTCTCTGGAAGTAAATACTTCATAGTGTCCTGTTTGCAACCTGACTGGATGTAATAGATGCTGAAGTACGGGAGGAACTAGCTGAATTTGGGTCATGCAGTCTTCACCTTTGTGCCGGTGGAAATTTCAGAAGTAGATGTTTTTTCCG
>JAODUD010000062.1:3434495-3448288 GCA_026784285.1 Stomatorhinus walkeri | reverse complement strand
ATAAGAGTCCATCTTTAGTTTCATCATTTCAATACACAGGAGGTGTTTGCAGATTAATTACTTGCTGATATATGCATATAGATGAAGTCATCAGTTGGAGTAGGTACTGATCAGACTGAAACAAAGGTTGCATTTAGCCAGTCTCTTAATTCTCATTCATCTGTTTTTCTGCCAGCTGTCAGAAAGTCTGCGAGATTTATTTTACAACTCATTATAATTGCAGCCTTTCCAGTCTTCCAGGAATATAAACTTCCCTCATAATGCGGTTGTAGTATAATGAGTCTGTCACACATTTATTCAGGTGCCCCAAGTGTATCAGTTGTGTCACCCAATGTGGGAGGTGTCAGAGGATGACGAGGAAATGTTTCTGTTTGATGGTTCTTGGATTTCACATTTGAATGTCTACTGGAGTGTGTCAGCTTTACTCAACATGTAAGTTGTTAGCTGAGATGCACCTTTCTGGAGGTGATTTTTCTGAGCATATATGTGAAGGTAATGGTTCTCTTCCTTTGTGCATCACTGAATTCATGCATTTGATGGTGACCCATCCAAGCAGCTGTAAAGGCTGGGATGCTCACAGTGGTGAATAAAAATAGTAAAAATCTGTGTGTGTGACACTTTTCATGTTTTTTCCTTAGTCTCAGCAGAAGTGCGTTGTGATCTTCGCACTAGTGTGCTGTTTCGCTGTCCTGGTGGCCCTGATTTTCTCTGCTGTGGACATTTGGGGGGGGGATGAGGACGGCATCACAGAGGACAACTGCAGCACCGACTGTCGGTAAGGAGCTTCATTTTTGGTGAGACAATAACAGCAGGGCCATTGTCAAGGGAACTTCAACAACCAGCTATGGCGCTTCACGAAGGCTGCGAACAGGCTTTCAAGGCCGGGTGTAGTACGCTTGCTGTTCGTTTCCGCTGCTAATTCGATGGCTGGAGGCTGTCAGTTGGCCGGCATATGGCCAAGGCAGCTACTAGCTGAAAAGCAGAGCCTCACACTCCGTGGATAAAGTACCCATCAGAAATTCTGACATCTTTCTTGTTACACGGTTAATTCCAAACATTTTATTTTTTTCAGTTAAAATGCATTCCTCTCCGTGCGGCCGAGGACTTTTCTCTGTGGCAACCTTATTTTTCTGTGGCTAAGTGGATGTGTCTGCTTCTCTAACAAACTGCAGCTCTGCAGCCCCTTTTGAAATGTGCCATTTTATATTCTTTGCTCGTTGATGGGCTAGTGCTAAGGTGGCACCAGTTTTAGCAGTCCTTGTCACCGATTGCTGCCTTGACTGGACAAGGACTCGCTCGGTCTATACAGAATAAATTGGCCATGTATTGGTTTAGTGGAAATGCTGAAATGGCAGTGTCTTCTGTACCGCGGAGCAACTTCCTGCGGTGCTTTGCAAATCATTTATCAATGAGACGTTTGAGAGAGAAAAAAATGCACTTTTGAATCTGTTAGCAATATAATATTGATCAGAATGGTTAAAATCAACACATATTTTCATACATGAAAGTAAATTATATACTGTTTTGGGTGTTTTTAGACCTAGCTAGTGCAGAACTGTTTTTAAGCCTTTTCTATGTGGGACTTGAGTATATAGTGTTGGACTTAGTCACTAGTTCCCCTATTTTTACAGATTACTCTTTTTGAAAGTCATTGTGCTTTTTTGCAATTTGGATATTATTTCACACTCCACACTCTTTTTTCCTTTACTTGTTGGTCATGCGTTCCGGCAACCATTAGTCAAAAAGCTTAATGTTTTTTTTTTTTTTACATATTTAGCCCAATTGCCTGCAGTTGGCAGAAATAGCTTAATGTGTCTTAAATGTATGAATTTATTTAAAATTGAATCTAAGGCGCTTGTTCCCAGATCTTCTCACTAGTAGTGAAGTTGTTCAAAGGGTCTTCCGCTTGCACTATTGTTGTTTGGCTCCGATTATTTTTAACAAATGAATTTATTGCCGCTGTCAGTTTTGGCACATGGCACGGCGATCAGTGCACTGGTGCTTGTTAACTGGAGCCGCCGACACGAGACGTGGCTTAAAATAAACTTCCTCCCGCTGGATCTCCTTGTTACAGCAACGTTTGGGGCTGCTCTTGGAACCCTGGGTGGAAGAGCAGCCTTGGCGTCTATTCTGGGTTTAGCTCTCCTGCCGTTTACCGGCACACTTCGCTGCTTTAGGACTTCCAAAAGGTAGAATGGCTAAAACAAAGTCTGTGCCGCCTGAAATCCCAGAGGTTGCCGGGGCATTCCAGCTTCTTATACTGCAATGCAAAGACAAATGAGTCTTGGCCCCTTGAATGTAAATCTAAACCTCTGAAGGATTATGTGAGATTTTTTCCACTTAGCATTTGCATGTAGTTCAGCATCAGATGGCTTATAATTGCAGGACTTTGTTTTTCTGCCATTTTGGATCAGTGTCACCGTTCATCTGTATGTGCAGAGCAGACATGACTCTCTCAAGCCATCTCAAGGAACGATCATGGTGGTTTTGTGGTTATTAAGCACTTCGAGTGTCTTGAAAAGCACTATGTAAATGCAACATTCATTCATTTGTGGGGAGAACAGCAAATAATGAATCCTTGTGTAATAAATCCTGCCTTTGCGTTGCCAGACCCCTTTTGATCCCCTTGACAGCAAAGCATTTATTAGAGAGTAACATGGTTAACCTTATCAAGAACCTTCTGAGCATTTCTGACCAAGGCGGCTGTTGCTAAGCTCTCCCTCAATTTGGCCCTAAATCAGTCCCATCTAATCGGCTGTTTCTACTTGCCCCCTATCTCTGGTTTGACCCAAAACATACCAGTCTGCAAGAGTTTGAAGTGATCGATGGCAATAAATGAGATTTAAAATCCTGTGCTTGGTAAAGCCGCAAATTTGTGGAGTGTCTTTGCAAGCAAAAAGGTGAGATCTATGTTTACACAACTCATCAAAGTCCTGGGTAAAGATAACAGAAACTGCTGAGATGTATCGGAAACATGAGCCCCTGTCTTCAGGCCAAACGCCGGCTATACCTAGCTGATGTCACCTGAATAAGCAGAGGCGTAGATTTAATCCTGCTGTGTCTGATTAATTAGATTGTTTTAAACATCCATTCTGAAGAAACAGCTATTGACCCCTGTCTATTACACTTGAGTTGGTTCTCTTACAGTGTACAGGGCATTAGCAATACAGACGTGTAATACAGACCATGGATATCATGAAAATACACTTCAGGTCATGGAAAGGGATGCCATCTGTAAATCTGAGCACAAGACCTTTCAACTAGATTGTTTTTCATAAGGATGGGAACGAATCGCGTAATTATATTTAGCGCAATGCAAGAAAGTGTACACACTGGTTCAGTGTGATACCTTCACTTTCAGTGTCGGCCAGATATACTGGAGAGTTCCTCACTAACAGATATGCATCAGCGTTCTACAAAAGCCAGGGGTGCATAGTTTTGCTGCATGCTGGCTCACTTAGCATAGCACCAGATTAACAGAGATTTATAATAAGTATACATCTGCTTTGTTGTGACAGTTGGAATACACAGTCATACAGCTCAGTGAAATAGGTGCTGTATTAACACTCCACAAGCCAGAATGGTCACCTGATACATTTTTGGAGCAACTCAGTGCAGACAGCCAGGCAACAAAAGTTGGTTGGAAAAATAGTCCCGGAAGCACGTGCTGCATATCGAAAAACTTAATGAGATGTTAATGTCGCAGAACATCTGATACCAGCAAGTTATTGCTTGTCTCCAAGCGACCAGGAGCCAGTGACCGTGTCCGCGACACTCCCAGACATTCCGGGAGACACTGGCCCTCTATCAGAAAGTTTTTCTAATGATGGGGGGTGGATGGGGATCTGATTAATGTTGTCTTTCAGCGCATGGAAAATCGTAGTCAAATGACATTATATTACTCCACCTTGGTAATTAAGTCCACTATTTGCTACCCAGTTAGTTAACAAGAACAAAACTTTAAAATACAACAGGAAGTGGACCTTTAAAATTAAACCCCTTTCCAAAATCATTCTTGCCTAATGTATCAAGGAAAATCATTTTTTGGATGTTGCTCAGCTATTGGACAGTCAGCGCCTTAGCATAGTGCCTCATGTTGGTATGTCTGCTTTGATTGCGTTTTTTTGTGAGTCAGCTTGCCATTCAGCTTCCCTTCACTTTGTCCATTTCAATTTGCTTGCTGCAATAACGAAATTTCTTCCAACTGCTGAAAAATGTAGGCGGGGAAATAAAAGAGGGGGAATTATCGTACATTTCATGTACAGCGATAGTTTGTTTTAATTGACGGTGGAAACCAAGGTCTTAAATCAAAATGCCATTCAGTTGCTCCAAACATTTTTCTGGTTTCTCTGAGAAATTTCTTTATAGACCAGGGTCTGATTAAAACAGGGCCGTGTGCTGCATCATCCTGCCTGAGACTAAGCAGCAGTCGCTGTATTTTCTAGTGCACTGACTCTGCATTGCTTACGAGGTCTTGCTGGGGGTGCAGCCACAGACTTTCCTCCAGGGCAGATCAGTCAGGTGCTCATAAACCTATGGAAAATGACACTGGCCACGGAAACGAAAGCAGACTTCAGGTTTTGTGTGCTAAAATGTCATTTGTTTATGAGACGGGCCACCATATGTTTATCAAACGTTATGTTCAGATTTGTGGTGTCACCATCTCCTTAAATGATGAGCTGTTCAACTGGACCTGCTACGGCCGCTGCTATCACTGAAGGTGGGTGTTTTATGGGTAGAAACCATTTTTTCACTGGCAGATTTATTTATGATCATATTTACAGTAAAGAAGCTTATTCAACAAAAAGAGCAGGGACATTTCATAACGTCGGGGGAGGCCATATTTTCAGCCTGTTCAGTGTTCTAACAGGAGTTTGATTATATTACATTATCCTTGTCATTTCTGGCCTTCTAGCTCAGCATTTTCTCACATCTGATGTGATCTGATTCTGCATTAAAACATGGTGACAGGCATATTCATAATATTACATGGATCATATAATACTACGTCATATTTAAAACTAATAGTAGAATCTCAGCGCGCCTCTGGACAGATTTTTTTTCTTCCACATCATCATTTCTTTGTATATTTATGCCATAGAGAGTAGAGCTACGCTTCATTCTGAAGATCAGCAGTTGCTTCACATGAAGACTCTAAAAACCGGGAGTAATCTAATGATGTCAAACAGTGTAAAACCTCATATTAAGCCTTCTTAGTCCATTTATTAGAAGGACATCAGTGGCATTTCGGGGTGTGGGTGACTCTAATGACGCATGCTAAATGCTGTAATACACAACATTAGGGACACATCACATGTAATGCCAGAACACATCCATTAATCATTATCAGCTTTTTTCACATTTTAAACTGGAACGATGTGTTTCCACAGGATCGTCCTTGTGGAGAATATTCCTGAGGACATCACTTTTTCAGAAAATGTCACAAGCAGCATACCTCTCTCTGTGGGTCTGCACAAACTCCTGGACCTGGCCACCCGCTCAGTTGAGATCGTCTCTTCCCACTGGGCCCTGACCTCAGCCGACCTCGAGTCTGGTTTTCCGGGTGCTGAACAGGTATGAGTCCCCCACTGTGAGCCAAATAGGGTCCATGATCACCCAGGGAAAAAGGAAACCGCAACAGTCCTGATTTGAAAAGGGTGATTCTTGCAAGCAGACTAAGTTGGCAGTGTAGGTAGAATAACGACTGCTGTAAATCAAGCAAAGGGCCGCTGTTATCAGCATATCAATAATTAAACACCTTGGCAGACGCCCACATTGATTTAATGGATCGTCAGCAGACCCTAAAAAACAGCAACTCTGCCATCAAGGATATAAAGTAATTGAAACTCTTATTTATATTTCATTGTGAATATTAAATGACCATAGTATTAAATTTGCACTTTCTGGATTCAATGTAGTTTCTGCGAAAAGAATTTCATCACGTAATTGGATATCGATTTTAATGGAGCAGCTGGGATGTGTTTGGTGAAATGCTCACTGGAGTTTAACTAATCACGCTGCCTCGTGTGACGCACAGGTGTTGCCTGATTTGGAAAATAACCTGAGAGGCTTATCGTGTCATCTGGGTGTTTTCCTCTCACATCCTCACATTGAGTATGCACATGGACCTGGCCTGTGTCCTGGACCACAACCAGGGATGCCGCCAAATCAAGGCAGTGCGATTTCGGGAACACGGCAGCAGCTCAGCGTGAAATGTGGAACGGTGACGAGACTCGTGTCCCTGTTGCTACGGCTCATTCCACAGTGGCTGCTGGGCAAATGGAAATTGCACCTCAGGCCTTCAGCAGGGTAGGGACCTAATCAGTTAAGCCTTTAGCTGGTTTTTTTTTCCATCAGCCTTGGTAATGAAACTATAAAGGATGATGGGAACCAGCGGCTATAACGTCTCACTGTGGAGCCATTGCTGCAGTCATTGTTAGGTGGCTGGAGATTAGTTTTAGCTCACAATTAAAATTTTAAAACTCATTCCTCCCAGTTTGCAAAATCTAACGACCCCATTTCTCACCACTGTTCCCCTAAACACCCAATACACCAGGTCCAGCCCACTTGGTACCTTCCTCACCAGCCTTCATCCGGTAACATGAGAAGCTTTGTGGAGCACCGCTCGCTCTGATCCACCTACAACCTTGTAGGCATCTGCTTGATGATACATATTGCTGCAGGGCGACCACAAGAGGGACCACGCTGTCTTCTTGTTGTTTTGTGGGTCTGTAACCAGGGAAGCCTTGAGTCTGGGTTGTCAATATTAGGATGAACCTCTTTGGTCCTAGAGAAGCACAGTCAGGGTCTCACTGATCACAAGGCACGTCGGGTCAATCACAGCTATCAGTCGCCTCACCACAGTAAATTATCTGAACAGTAAGTCACCTGAAGGTGTGCGGCATCGACACCCTGAATGTATATCTATGTTGTTTTTTTCCAACAGGGTCACTATTTGTTTCAGCGGCTCCTGGGCCTCAAATCCCACCAGATCAACCTGAAAGTGGCCAGCGGTCTCAGCAACTCCTCAGAGCTGCGGAAACTGTCAAACAAAGGTGAATGTGTACGGGCAGACAGCACCACGGTTATTACCACAGACAGCACCATCGGGATGTTACATGTACATATGATGAACCAGAACATTAATTGATAAACACTGCAATATATTTTGTAATCTGGTAGGTACAATAAATGTGTTTGTAGATTTCATATTCATAACTGAAAAACACATTTATATGTATTACAAATATTATTTTTGCTTCATTTAATGCCATGAACATGGTGGCATAGCATGCATGTAATAAACAGTGTTGCACTGAGATGGACGTTGTCCTTGCTTCTACTGTCGACACTGGTCATTGTTTTCCATTTCTGTATTGAGGGTTCTGATTTCATCAAAACACGAGACATTCGATACTTTCTATGAGTGGATGCTGGGCCTTAGGGGGCTTACACTCTGACATCAGTCCCGCAATTATAGATATCAGGTCAAGATCCTTTTCGTCAGCCAGGGCAGATCCCTTCAGTGTTAACATTTACAGCCAATGGACTAAAACAGTGAGAGTGAGTGCCGATTGGCAGTTTGTATCAGCTGGAAAGAGGTCTGTCCATCAGCACTTTGATATGTGTGTTTTCAAAGCATTCTACAGGAATATAAGCTGCAAAGAGGGGGTGCCTGAGTTGCAGCTTCTCAAAAACGTCATTCTGATAAACTGCATCGAGATAGTGGTCACGGCTCATCGACAGGGATAGATGACAGGCGAGAATTTAACTGGATAGCTTTTAAACACTGTAAAAATACAGTTTTGAAGATTACCGCATAACTGACTCATATGGAATCAGATGTGTGCCAGTATTATCAAGCAAAACTTCTCACTGAAGCTAAAGAAATGCCATCTCAAAAGTAAAATGTATAACTTGCAAACAAATTATTGGTCTTTTGATAATGCGCTCCTTTGTTTACGCTGCCAGCTTCCTCTGACTTTTTGTTTACAGTATTGACACAAACTTCTTGTGTGGGCGGGGTTTTTTCAGGCCCGCGTCCCCATTGGCTAATAAGTTTTTGACTGACCGGTCAGTGCCACAGACATTTTTAATTAACAGCGGGACTGGACATTCAGTACCCACTCTGACTCATTTTTACTGGATCCGACAACAAGATTAACAAGGTGTAAGTATTGATATTGTTTGTGCTATACTATACATTTTATTGTGCTAGATTACAAGTGAAGTTAAGCTTTGCTATGTAATTTAGCTTTTACCTAATTAACGTTAGCAGACTTACCGTGTAAACAAAGGAGCGCATTATCAAAAGACCAATAATTTGTTTGCAAGTTATAAATTTTACTTTTGAGATGGCATTTCTTTTGCTTCAGTGAGAAGTTTTGCGTATTAATATTGGCACACATCTGATTCCATAGACTCGGAGCATCTGTGATCCAACCGCAACAAAAATTGTACAAGATTGAAGAAGCTGGAATTCATAGAAATGGTGTCATTCAGATATCTCTTGAGTCAAGTTTAAACCTGAGGTACGGAGCCCTGTACCCCTGAGCACTGGAGAAGCTAAATTCCCCAGGCGCAGCAGGTACACTCTATGGTGCAAATGGTGATCTCTCATGACAATTGTTCCAAGATAATTTCCCCCTTCAAAATGCTGAACAAATTCAGGTGTGGTTTCATTTAAATACCTATGGCAAATTTTGAAGCATGGATTTGAGAAACAGATTACAGCTTCTCCATTGACAGGAAAGAGGTTCATATGAATGGCCCAGAATCCTGGTACATGCAGTTTATGACTTGTATGACAGTTTTACAAGTTTGAAGCTGTTCTGTAGGCAAAAGGTGGCTTCACTGCTTTTATGGCCCTTAATAAATTGTTAGATGTTTATATGTTATTTTGTCCACTGTTAGTAAATGAATCATAATGAAGGATATTGAAATTGCTGAAAATAATTACCGAATGTTAAGCTTTGCTAAATAATCAATCATCACACAAAAAAAGTCTTTAATGTTTAAATCTCAATGCTGCGATGTTATGCAACATAAGTATATTAATTGAAAATGCTGCAGAAAACCTACCCCCAGGTTTTCATGAAAATTTAGTACTGGTTCTTCATGCCTGACTTGTGTAGAAAACAAAAAGCAGTATGATGTGAACTTTCAAAGTCTAAGTGCATTAGGTAATTTTCTGAATTATCTAAATATCCGTAGATGTGCCTTGTAAACCGTACGCCCTTCTCAGTGTCCATTACTCCCTGGTCAGGTGCGGACGTGCGCTATCTGAACATGACCGCTCTGACAAGAGGCCACCTCCACTCTACCTTCTGGGTCGTGGACCGGCAGCACATATACATCGGCAGTGCCAACATGGACTGGCACTCACTCTCCAAGGTACTTGAGGACCACGATCACACTTGCAGCCTGGATACTGCCTCGATGCACCAGGGTGACATAAATAAGTCCTGTCCAACGGCTTGGGTGACATATGGACCCCGATTATCTCATCTGCCGGGGTGAAGTGTGGCTCCCATCTTGCCTTGTGCCATCCGTCTCCATGTTCCGGGGCGCTAGGCAACCGGTCGCCTGTCACGGTTGGGCTGAAAGCAGTGCTTCTGCCAGAGAGCACTCCTTCTCAGCGCCTGGGTGACCTTGCCTTCTTCGCGCTTTGATCTGTTTACATCACTTCAGAGCGGCTCTGTTTGAGCTGTCATGGGCTACTTCGCCCGTGACCAGGCGGGAGTCACACGAGTGTCCAGGAAGTAGCATGTGTGGCATGAAGCAGAAACTCCTTTGGTTCATCAGGGACAAGGGGATCACAGGAAACAGTGTCCATTTCTGACCCAACACGTTTTTTTGAGTACCACTCATTACGCTTTTATGTTATCCATTTCCTAATTAACAGTTTTATCCACAGTAGTCCGCAGTTTTACAGTACATAAGCTGGCTGGCTGACTGGCATTTTCACTTTGGCACTTCAAGGGTAGAGCAGTGGCATCAGTTTTTGGGGGAAGATTTTAGGAGGTACAGCAGACTTCTGGCTAATACCAGCCAAGTCCAAATCTGTATGTCACCACGGGGGTGCAAGCTGTCCAACTGCTGGAGGTCTTGTGCAGGAGCACTGACAGACTCATAAGGTTATGGGGGGGGTCGGTGTCTTGCCAGAGGTACTGAGAGGCCTGGGAGGAATGTGCATGTGATGATGTGTGTTTGAAGATGTGCAGCGGTCTGCGCAAATTGCATTTCTGTGTACTCGCCTTAAGTCGGCTCTTGCCAGAGCTCTCTGGGATGTTTTGACAACTGTTTCATGCTCGGGAGATGAGAGACGAGGACTGTCAGCATGGGCCGCGGCAGCCGAACAAGCCGACGTGGCCGTCTCCGTGCCATGACGTACAGAGATGGTTTGACACCGCAGCCAGAGAAATTTATTTGCTCCACAGCCTCCAAATCGAAATGCCGCCTGGGCACGCTCTGATTTAAGTGTGCTGGATCTTCACCAGAGCCATAGAGACAGATGAGGGGGGGGGGGGCAAGCAGCAATGGGAAGTGCGGCTGAAAACTGAGGGGAGGGGATAGAGAGAGACTCGTGGAAGTGGGTGCCATTGTTCCATCACTCTCTCACCATGCAATTTAATCAGCTTGCAAGTAGAGATCTTTCTCCCTTTATCTCACTGTCACTCTCCCCTTCTCCCTGGAATGTCTGCATCAGGCATCTGGGAGACACCTTTTTGGAAGAGAAATTAAAACTGAAAATAGAAAAAACCGGCCTCTACTTTTTAAGGCAGTGGGAGCGTCTGGAGCTCAGCTGACCTAAGATCTCACAAGAGCGGCAACTGGAGTGTTTTTATAAGGAGGCTGCACATCCTGCCTGATGAGTCCCTGGGGTCACCCTGTGCTTCTGTCATCACAGTGTGAACTACACGCTGTCTATCTTGCATTTCAGATTTATTTGAGGATGCAGGCCTTTGATTGGATGCTGCATGATCCGTATCATTGTAGTCACGCATCACTGGCCAGTAATTTCTGGTAGACATGAGAAATGTGAAATCAAATCCAATTCCAGCTGACTAATTTTGAAATCATGTGGATGGTGAACTGTGGAATTTTATACCAGAAATGTAGGAATTGTTTTCTCTGAGGCAAAACACGAGGAACATTTAAAGTCATATGATTTATTGGAACTGGTCTCATGTCCAATATATACATGTGCACTAATGAGTGACTATGTTGTAATTTGGTGTATCTGCAGCTCCAATCGTTCCTGATATCCTGCTGATGAACTGTCAGCTTATTTTAATTCTCAGCTTGCTATAGGTTGAGCACATTAATCACCATGGCCTGTCTGGGGTCTGGAACACATGCGTTTGATACATAGACATAGATCGAGTTTTGACGTCAGTGGCTCAAGTGCTTTGTTTTGGCCCCACAGATGAAGGAGCTTGGAGTCGTCCTGTACAACTGCAGTTGCCTGGCGTTGGACCTGCACAGAGTGTTCAGCTTGTATTCTCAGCTGCAGTATAAGGACTATCTGCCGTCCATCTGGTCCAGGAGGTTGACAGCCCTGTACAACAAGGAGGACGTCCTCAAACTGCAGCTCAACGGCACCAAGGCTGAGGCCTATGTGTCTGTGAGTGTTTCTCACCTTCTGATCTCAAGGCGTTTGCCTGCTTTGTTTCTGGAGTGTTACAGGAAGCACTGTGACCATGGTAACTTCAGAGAATGACTGAGCGTGCAGAGGTCGGACACTGGGCGCGCGGAGGTCGGACACTGGGCGCGCGGAGGTCGGGCACTGGGCGCGCGGAGGTCGGACACTGGGCGCGCGGAGGTCGGACACTGGGCGCGCGGAGGTCGGGCACTGGGCGCGCGGAGGTCGGGCACTGGGCGCGCGGAGGTCGGGCACTGGGCGCGCGGAGGTCGGGCACTGGGGCTTTTTGCCAGTTAGTGACTCTGATGAGTTGCTCTGTGTTCGAGGTGCCGCTGTCTCCACACTTAACTATCATTGAGAATGTTACCTCTCTTTAATTCTTTAGTTCAATTCTTCATTTCACAGATGCCTTCTTGGGATAATAGTGGTATAAACCACAAAATTTTAAATTCCACTTGCATTTTTTCATCCCCACTAAAATTTAAATTTGGAATGATCCTTTTACACGAGACAGTACATTGGCGGACACCCCCTTGACACCCCCTTGGGTGCAGGGTGGATTCCTGTCCTGGGCCCATGCAGAGGGCTTGCATGTTTTCCTTGCGTTTGTGGATCTAATGAGCACGTGAAGCGCTGGTCACCTGGCCCTCAGAGAGTATAGATATTTTTTTGCGTTCGCATTTAAGTGAAAGCCATTTTTACCATACATAGCTCATGATGAAGACTCTTGTTTATGGATTGACAGTCGAGTCTGTGTCAGTTCATCCAGGAACCAGGAACCCTAATCTCCCTGTTAGCCATTCCATATTTAACTTTTTTTTTTCTTGGCCTTTTTTCCTCTGAAAATGTTTATTCATGGAGACTTTGGCACACATTGACATCAAAGTTGTTTTTCTGTCACTATATTGTATATCTATGCTAATTTCATCGACAATACAACAGTAGATGGATGCATGTTAGACTCATTCTAGGACTGTATAATGTTGATTTCATGTAGAGGAGAAAGTGTGTTTTTCTAAACTTGGTAAATTTCATATTTGTATAGATTCTGTGAAGTATCAGACTTTGTATCATAAATATTCATTCTTAACTGATGACATAGCTGGAGCATTCCATCAAGCATATCATCGCTTTCAGAAGGGAACTCAACTAAAAATGTGCTACTGTGGTAATATCTTAAATGCAAAAAGATGCAGCGTTATTTGGAAAGATGTGTCGAGGTCTGATTCAGCTTAATTAGTTAAAATGCATGTTTTTTTACCTCTTTCATCCTATTGGAGGTGCAGAAACATGTGACACACACATCAGCAGTGCAGCTCAGCGGAATCAAGGCATCATTTACCAGTACAATCCCCATCGTCATAACCCGCTTCTCCCAAAATGACATATTCCGGCAGCTCTAGGTTGATTTTACAGGAGTCCTGGACACATAAGAAACATTTCAAATTATTGTAGGATAAAATATCAGGGGAAAGAAATGGGAAAAGCCAGAAAAAGTGATCTCAAGACGTCTTAAGCAGATCCATTTACAGCAAAGCCATGGGCAGAATTAGGTTCCAGCCTGTGTCCCATAGAGCTGTGTTCTCTACGCTGGGCAGATGTTGTGGAGGAGCCTGTGTTCCACAGGATTGAAGACTAGAACTGATGCAAGCTGTGTCACCACTGTACTTCTGCCTGGTCATCCTACCAGAGCTCCCCGGATGCTTTCTGCCCCAAAGACCGGACCAGAGACATTGAAGCCATATCCCGTGTGATCCAGGAGGCCAAGCGGTTCATCTACATATCCATCACCGATTACCTGCCCCTCACCAACAGGAACCTGTACAGGTGGGCAGGGAATCTACTTCCGTGGCCGTAATTCCTTGCCTGCCTGTGTGCATATTTTGTGTTATAGTACAACATCTACAGGGTTTTTGGTTTAGTTTCTTAGCATGCTTGAATTTTGCATGCAGTTTCTTAGCGTGCTTGAATTTTGCATGCAGTTTCTTAGCGTGCTTGAATTTTGCATGCAGTTTCTTAGCGTGCTTGAATTTTGCTTGCAGTTTCTTTGCGTTCTTGAATTTTCTCCCCTGTGCTGGATTAACCATATGGGCATTTGGCCACAACCCCTTGGGCACCACATCAAGCAGAGCGATCTCCCATTACCCCC
>JAODUD010000062.1:3420066-3434465 GCA_026784285.1 Stomatorhinus walkeri | reverse complement strand
GGTCCCACTCACAAATTTCTTTCCCTTTCTTGAATGTGTTTCTGAATTTCATGAGCCACCAATCAGCTCTTTTTCTTTCTGGCGTGATGTCATATGTGTTGTTGCCTCGGGGCACTGAGTACTGCGTACCCTCAGTCCGACCGTTGTGGGGCTATTCTCTCATTTCTTGCCACTGTGGCGTGTGTCTGCGCATCCTGTTATGGCCTGGTGTCCATGGTCTCTCCTGTCTAGCACACTGTGCTTCTGGGGACCTCCAGTAGTTTTGCTACTGATACATTCACATTGATACAGTGGTTATGGGATGATGAATATATTTTTGTGTCCATATCTGCTTAATCACAACAAGTACTTCTATAGTAACCTTTACAGCCCAAGTAAAAGTCATTTTCGTCCTGACATTTTTGTCTCATGTTCGTATCCCCATCCTTCTTGCTTTGCTTTCGCCTCACGTGACAGATACTGGTCGCGTATCGACGAGATGCTCCGGGAGGCTTTGATCTTGAGAGCCATCAAGGTGCGCCTCCTGATCAGCTGCTCGAAGCAGACACACCCCCTGACCTTTAACTTTGTGTGGTCCCTGAAGACGCTGTGCATGGAGCTGACCAATTGCACCCTGCAGGTGGTGAGTGTACACAAGAGCCACTGAAGCCTTTGTATGCTTGTAGGAACTCCTCTGCCGACGCGAGAGACATTCAGGCGGAGCGGTCAGTGTGTAGCTTGTCCTTGCCTGTTCTAGACCTTGACTAATCTCAGCTTCATGCCATGTAGCGTCTAGTGGGTTTCAGTGCTATCAAAGATCAGCTTGCTGCCTAGAATATGTCTTGGTGATTCCTGGTTTTTAGCAGATCTCACAGAGCAGCCATAGAAATTAAAGCCCTTGTATTTGTGCTTTTGTGCAGAAATTCTTTAATCCCAGGGAACAGAAGGATGGTACCCAACTTGGAATTAATCACAACAAGTTCATGGTGACTGATAGCTCAGTGTATATAGGTAAGTACTTAGTGCGTTTATTTGCATATTGATAAAAAACTCCTGATGGGTTTACTGGTTTATAAATATTTGAATAAAAACATCATTAAGGTGGAAGCTGCTTGCCTATATGTGCTTAAATAAATGTGAATTAATCAGTTGTCTGCTGTCTTGATGGACTGAGTGTAGATAAACGGTTTTGTCCTTCAGGCAACTTTGACTGGGTGGGGAATGAGTTTCTGTACAACGCGGGTGTAGGACTAGTGATCAGCCAGTCAGAGGGAGTGGAGGAGAGGAACAGCACCATCGTGGAGCAGGTGAAAGCGGCCTTTGAGAGGGACTGGTACTCCCGGCACACCAAGAGCCTGCAGGCCAACAAGATCCCCGAGTGTGGCAAACCCAGAGCTGGCCAGCCAGCCGCTCTCAAGGCCCAGATGGAAGTGGTGGAGAGCAGGGACACCAGCAACGCTTCTCTCTGATCCCTGGTTTTTAATCACACCCCCCAGTGGCCAGTGTCTACAGGCCACGGAGAGCAAAAACCATCCGGAAAGTTCTTACGCGACAGCACTCCGTAAAACCCACTTCCACACAAGATTCATTTATTTTAATAGCTCAGTGAGGTACTTAATTTAGGAGGATTTGTGATGTTTTCCTTGCCCTTAGTGAAACATTTCAAAATTAAATAATAAAAGCAGAGTTCTCCTTGACAAAGCAGAGAAGGGCATTTAGGATGGATTGTTTGTTTCCTAAGTTTAAAAATTCACTTAGGAATCAAACTTATTTTGATATGTAACACAGATTCAGTAATAAGTTGTTCATTAAACAGCTATAATTCAATATAAAGAACCATTTCAAATAACTGAACAGGTCTACCATTATTGCATAAAATACAATTTTAGTTTGAGATTCATCAACGGTGCTCTAAGCAGATCCAATTTTTGAAGTGTTAATATTTCCAGGGAGAAAGCATTGGGTAATAAACAAAGTAAAAGTGCTTTTCCATCCCCAAGACCCTTTTGTTGTCAAGGTTAAATGAGTGAAAGGGGAGGTTTGCTCAGACAGTGGATTTTTCACTAAAAACACCTGATCAAATAAAAGTGGTTGTAAAGGCAATCGATTCCTGACTAATTACCCTTTGTACGCTTATGACATTTACCCTGAATAGTTTATGTTAGGATCCACCCTTCTTTGTACGAATGTTTATTTACTGCCTACCATTTGCCTTACTACTCGTTTCAATATTGATTGTGTTGTAGGGATGTTTGCCAGACATTTTTAATGTTAAGCAGATAACAATTGCAGGCCTTCTTCGGTAACATGGCCTGGATTAATCCTACCTTACTTTGCTTTAACCTGACATCAAACAGTAATACACACCCCACACTTTCCTCAGCAGTAGTGTGTCTATTAAACCATCATGGTCCTGTGATATTATGAACATACCAGACCAATTGGCTATCAAGAGCTGCTTAATTCCTCATGTCTATTTCCTTAAAAAACAATTGCTTATAAAACAGTTGGCACAAGCCAAGTCAAAACATTTTAAAACTTCATCTTGATAATTACAAGGCATTTATGTTACCAATTTATTATTAGGCATTGAGTGTCATTAAAGGTAAATCAGTTTCTATCTTTCCGAAGACACATTTTCATTCATTTCCATATGTGGCTTTTGCATTAATATTACAATGGAATTTATCACAGTACTGAATCCAGTTTACAACTTGATTTCTTGTTTCGGATTTTGATTAAAGACAAACATGAAGGTGCATTTTTTCACAACTTATCTACCCGGAAAACAACCATGATCCATTTGGACCTGCATGTTTGCATATTGATTTTTATTATATATCGTAATAAAAGCATTTTTTGTATGCAAGAAGTACGGCAAGAACAATGATTTTCTACTGAGCATTATTGGTATTTGTGCAGTAATTTTGAGCCTCATGTTTTATATTTTTTGTACAAATCTGAAGATACCTTTCCATCACTTTTCAAGAGCCACGTTCATCAGATGGATCAGCCAGTTTTGCATGGTGAAAAAAGTAAGGGGGGCATCATGTTTTCATGGTCATGTAGCCAGAGACAAGGACCAATATCAGATGTGTGCCTGAATGCATGAATCGCTACTATAGACCCTTTACTCGTTTAGTTAAATTAGATGTCGCCCTACTGCTTGTTCCTGCCAGTTCATTGATTGTTTTTGTAATCTGACTAGCCTGACCTTTTCAATACTTTTGAGGCTGCTATATTATGGAACTATTAATGCAATATATGATGTTACTTTAAAATTTATTTTTGTTGCATGTGTGTTTATATCAAATAATAAATGTATTATCTGTAATCAGAAGGGCCAGACGGACTCGTTCTAATGGTGAGGGTGACATGGATGTAATTGGATATGTGCATAGATATGTTTTAAGGGAGTTCACTCCTTTTCTGTTTAAAATGCTTTTTTAAACCAAAGTTCAGAGGGGCAGAAGATAGCATATGCAGCTGTCACTCGCAAGAGCCGCTTAGCCAGCTCTCTGCGGGCCTTTGTGGGCTAACAGCCATCCAGTCACTGACAGGTGTGTGGAACTACATTCCCATTTACCCAAGCCAGTGTCGTCCAGCTACACGCGTTGGGATCCTCAAGGTATTTTTCTTTTAAAAAGGAAGAAAAAAAGGCTGCCAGCTAAGCAGAACTTTTATGCCTGCGTGAAAAATAAGCGATTTAGAGTGCATTCTAACACATTCCAGCTAACTGAATGTTATCTACAGCTGCTCGGCCATTTTGTTTTCTATTGGATGCTACTGAACGAGCGTCTATGTTTACCTGGTGTACAGAACCAAGCTGCAGTTCTTTCAAATCGACTGTTGTCCAGTATGGCGTATTCAAATATGATTCGTTACTGCCACCTAGAGGCAAGAATATGAACTTATGTACTAATAGCATGCCAAGAAATTCAAGAGTTTTGCCATTGAGATTCTGTATCTTAATATCTTTACTACCTACACGGAGATGTATGAAAATTGAACTAAGTCTAGTGAATATCAGCAAATTATACTTAAAAAGAAAATTACACAGAATGCTCTATACAATTGTCTAAATCTGTGACTATCTGCCAGGTCTTTTTAGACATAATCATACGCTGAATGATCAAATGAGTGGCATTCAATTGTCTTTGGGTCAGCAGCTGCTGGTCTGCTCTACACTGATTTATATATGTAATCTAACTGATGAATGCTGGCATCGTGTGTATGAAATATTTAGGGAAACGTTTGCTTAATGAAAAAAACTTTTCTTCAGAATTACAGTTGGAGCAGTGAAAGTTGAGGCCAACCATTCCATCATTTTACTGTAGTGCCACCGAGTGGAGTATGAGGGTATTACAATGAAAGTCTTGCTATTGTATGTATAAAATATCAGATTGCGAAACAGATTACTAAAATATTGATTAATTTATTACTATGCATTGTATCGGCTTTATAATAGATGGATTACTATTTTTAAAATGACATTTTCTCTACCTTGGCATACTCCCCTTTGCATGGCTTGCCTTTGAATCTTTTGTTTGGTTTTGTTTTCATTTAAGAATGCAAAGGAATGTTTATTGTATAAAAGTGTGTAGGAAAAAAACCTGACAAATTTCATTTCTATTGTTAATTAAAAAAGATATATATGAATATACATATTCAGTGTATGTGGTTTTATTGTGATTTTTTTTTATATACAGATTTACAGATTTGTGTCCAGTCAGTTTAGAACAAACTCTATTCCTTTTGCTGACATTGAATTCAGTGATGTCAGGAACATTGAGCTTGTCCTGTGAAACTTCTAGAGAGGATGCATCATACCAGATTAGTCATGCCGAGTGACCCGTTAGCTTAACCTGACCACTAAATCCGTGCATTACCCTGACCAACTAGGCCTACTGAATTAATTGCCTGTCCTCACTTACCATATGCATGGAATGGGCTCACATGTGCACCGCTATTCACAGAATGCTCTGTATATCTAGGGCTGTAGGTGCATCCCTTGTTCCGTCTTCCACCTAACTATCCAGTACATGGTCACGAGGGAGACCTGGATCCCATCCTGGGCTGCACATTGGACAGCATGTTACACTCCTGTTTTTAATGGTTTTCATTATAAAACATACACTTTGTTCCAGCACCCTTTGAACGAAACGTTATATCAATCATATTCGTTAATTCTGTATTTCACCTATGAAGTTTTTCGCCTCTAATTATCAGTAACAATATGCAACTGTGGGGTAAAACATTGTTCATTTGCATCTCGCTAATCAAACCAACTGATACTCTTTTAAATGTACTTTTCTGAAGGAAAAAAAAGCAATGTTCATTTTATTTTGATTGAAAAGTAACAAAGCCTCCTTTGACCAATTGGATTATCTTCGATGCACTCGCAGGTTAAGGTGCCTGCCCGTCTATCCTCGGACACCGCACGCCCCTCTGACGTAAAGTGTTGCCATAGCAGCCGATTAGGAGTCGATCCATCGGGGCTGTCCGTCATACACGTTTGCATATTTTCCCAATCTCAGTCCTTCCGGAGGAGCGCGGTTAGCGGCCAACCCGACGACAAATGCCTGATTTCGTTCAATTATCTTTTCTTTTCTTTACGGGACATCAAAAAGAAAGACAACCGGGTGTGCAGAAAATTTCCTGACTGTAAGAAAGTGCGACATACGTGTGTTTCGAGTGGGGGAGACATGGCCGATGATAGCGAGTGGGTCTTGGAAAGCATCGCCGGGTATCTGGGGAGCCCTGAGTGGGTTATTCCGGTCACTGACTTCATGGAGAACAAATGCACAGGTGAGACGAGGGTCCGGTGAGCCGGCTCGGCGTGTCTGGAGGGTCAAACCCGAAATGCATCGTCGTTACATATGGTGGACGCCGTATGCAACCCGCTGGTGCTTGAATGTACCGCGATTTCCACATTTGTCTGTATTGCTTGATTAAATGTAATTTCCCAGTAACGTTAGCTAGCCAGATCGCTTGCCCTTGGCTAAATCGCTGAATTGGTGGGTAATTAGCTATCGTAATTACAAGCGGAATGGCTCTCTCTCGATGCCCGTTTTTGACGAGGTACATCAGCGACTCTGTGATCCTTTTTTAATGCACGGCGGTACCGCACTTGACTGCTCTACTGACAAACAACCCAACATTATTTTTGTTAGCCCTATGTTTTCGATTCTTTTAAATGGTGGAATGATATTTGTAATCGAGCAGCTCTTGGGCCCGACACGCCTGGTTTGGTAAAAGCTGTTAGTATACGGGATTACAGGGCCGTGTGTTCCTGCACTGCTTGTTTTTATGCATTTGTGTGTTTTTGGCTAATCTTACGACGGGAGCACCGCTTCATCGGCGTGCTTTAACAGTTGTCTTTTTTCTGCCAGTTTTCGATGACGAAGATGAAAATAAACTGACCTACACAGAAATCCACCAGCAGTATAAGCAACTGGTGAGTAAACGTTTGTAGTTTTTGTCAGATGGCTGTATGGTGAGTTTACTGGGAAAAGGCATGGTCAGTCATGCAGCGCAGAACAAAGAGACAGCTGGGAATATGCGCTTACTGGTCATCTCAAGAGCAAGGTGACAGCGATCAGTGACGGATGACAATGGTGTCACTCAGCTGCCCGTGTTTACATGCTTGGTTACAATGCAGCTGCCTGGGAAACGAAATTGCCCTCACAACACGTCTATTTCAAACAGTTCCTCACGTATTAAATGAGTACATTTGATAAGATTCGAGTGTTCGACATCGGCAGACGTGGCTAGGGCTGCACAGCAGCATTGTACTGAAGACTTGTAAATGCTTTTGATTGAATATGTTCAGCTGGTGCCAAAAAAAAACTTAAGCAGCATCTTTAAACAGAGCGGAGTAGAAGTGAGCGCAAAGCATTGTGGGTGTCCGACTCGACTGGTGCAGAAACTCTTGTTCGTTGTTCTTTGTGCCGCTTTGTAACATTGGAAAAAAGCCTCTATCACTTCCTTGGTGAAATTGGACCACTAGACAGGAATATACTGCAGGCGTCCGGCGTGAATCCTCTGCGGTTCGCCTAAGCGTTAAGCTTTCTGCGTGTGTAACATTGCAGGATGAGCAGCCCCCCGAGGATCCGCTACATTCCGTTTGACACTTTCTGTTCATTAATGTTCAGGATCCTTGAAATAGGATTTGTATGTAACATGTAATTTATCCATAAGTTTCACCAGTAATTCTGTGCCAAAAGATTATTTTGTGTATGTATGTGTGTATTTATGCATGTATATGTGTGTGTGTGTGTGTGTATGTACAGTATATGTATATATATATATATATTTGTATATATGCATGTATATGTATATAGGTGTGTGTGCATGTATATGTGTATATATGTGTGTGTGTGTGTGTGTATTTTATTTGTTATTATTTTGTTTTTTTCCTTCAGGTAGAGAATCTTCTGGAAAATTACATGCAGGAGGTCGGGATCAACGAGCAGCAGTTCTTCGAGGCCTGCTCATCTCCCTACGCCAAATCCAAAGCACTTCAGGTGAGCTTACACCTTTGGTTTTGTCTACTCAAAAAACTGCTATGATACATTTTTGTGCTGCAGTGAAGGGAAATGAGTTATTGATGCCTGGAATTTTTAAATTGGGCTGTGAGGAACGACTATTTTTCTACGACTATTTTGCCAGCAAAGCGTCCTTCATAGCAGCGCCTCAGATGATGGACACCGCTTTTCAGCACCATACGGACATTTCCGCCCACAGTACGATACGCAGATTTGCAGTTTGTCTGAAATATTAATGAGATGCGTATTATGATGCCCAGAAGTTAGTAGTCTGTGTAAATTCAGAAAATCCTTATACTTATTAAATCGAGTTAGGGAAGTGCCACATGTTATTGTTTTGGTGAATCATGGAAGCGATGAGCACTGAAGTTGCTCGGTTGCCGCAACATATTTTAAATGGTAGATATTGTGGCTGAACTTGGTAGAACGACGTTGGTGCTGTGGCAACACTTTTTTTTTTTTGTTAAATACAAGGATGAAAGGTAATAAAATGCTCTCGGTACGAAAGCAAATGGAATAAACATGAATAGATGGCGCTTCCAGTGGTTTGCCTACTCTGGCAGTCCTAATTTTAATCACTATGCCACCTGCTGGCCAATTTCTAGTGGTTACTGGCTTAAATCCCAGAACTGGCCCGGCTGCAGCAGCCTTCAGCAAGGTGCTTAACTTGCATCACCCAGCTAAAAAAATCCATTGCTACATCTGGGTAAGAGTGACTTGCTTTGTATTTAGCATCGGCTAATCAGCTGCATGCAACGTGCAGGCCTTAGTGGAGTGTTGGGTCCCTGGGTGGTTATGGGTAGAGGTTGGGGAGGGACACTAACACCCCCATGCTATTATCAGCTTGTTCCTTTACGGGTCTCAGCTGCCATTTGGATCATTACTGCTTTACTTCATGCTCCACCTTAACGAGATCAGATGGGGGGCTACAGCTCAATCCTTTCGGACTGAGTGGCCACGTCGCGTGTTTTCAAAGGATGATGGCAAAATTGCAGTGGAATTGTGCGTAGGACGGTAGCTCCTGTACTGGAAGGTTCCATCTTAGGTGTGAATGGATGTGACACCACCGATTTTAGTATCGCTTCAGGAAGTGCTAAAAATGCTGGTGACATTGTTTTAGCACCAAAGTAAGTCTAGATGTAGCAGCACTTTGTGGTTTGTATATTTGAGGATGCGGTAACTCCCCATCTGGGATGATGTCAGTGGGAGTGTGGGAGACCTTGAAAACCCACTTTAATCCAAACCCTCCCTGTGCGTCTTTCTTTTTTAAGCCATAGACTGACTGCACTGGCGGATTGGAGATGCTATGGTTATGCAGAAGATGAAGTGCTTATTTACTAAAAATATCCCGTAAGGACACACCATTTGCATAAAGTGTTTGCCATGCATTGGCTGGTTAATTAGGCAAGCAGTATATTTGTTAAAATGTAAACTTTCCCTTTTGTTCCCTTTATTAACAGTGTTGAGGACACATATTGTTACAAATCTATGCTGTTACCTATTAGTAATACTTTTTTTGCAGTGGATTTGTTAAAGTTAAAGAATTTGTGAGCGGCAGTGATGTTTCCGCAAAACACCATTTATTTCATAACTCAAGAGGAGCGAGGCAGTTAAAATTGTGGACAGGTGGGGGCTTATCAGTCTGAATTGAATTGGGTTAGGCCTGTACTGTGATGGTTCCTCTGAGGTGAGCTCAGAGCCCTGTCTCAGGGACATTAATGGCCTGGGAAAAGCTTACAAAAGTGATTAAATGACTGTACGGTGCAGGAACCAGGCCACAGGCATTGCGGGGGACGAGCTCAGGTGGCCGAATTCAGGGCCAGTTCAGGCCATCCGCCAGCAAAGCAAATGGCATGGGGATCACTGAGACAGGTTGGGACGTCCAGTCACTGTGACATCAGCCTGTTAAAGTCAGAGTGAATTAAAGCTGCCCGGTCTCAAGATTACTGAAACTGATCCTATGTGATGCCGGTGGATTACTCCATCCACACCTGGCCCAGTATACAGATTCAACAACATTTACCCACCAGAGTTTTGTTGTTTGGATGTTGTGTCAGCAGGAGAGTTTTGTTGGAGGAGGAGGTGCAGCAGGTCTGGTCATCCTGCTTGGAAACTTCGGCCCAGGCGCTGGAGGGCAGCTAGTGCACACAGCAAACTTGCTAACCATCGCTGCCCCCCCCCCCCCAGGCGGTCTTCCAACCTGTGCTGGCCACAGACGACTTCCAGATGTTCCGTTCCCTGATGGCGCAGAAGAACGTGGAGCTCCAGCTGCAGGCTCTGCGGGTCATTAAGGAGAGGAATGGTAACCGCAGTGTCCCCTCTCCGAGCGACCTCTTAGCCTGTTCAGAGATACCGTCATTTACACCTTATGGAGTTACAACTGCAACACTCATGGGAGTGAAAGGGCCGTTCATGTAGAGCTGATGGCTTCTTGCTTAAATCAGCCTCCATTAAGTGTTGTTTCTTTTGCACAAGTGCGACATGACTGCAGTATATTGTGTACTGATCTCCTCTCATTTACAGTGATTTTAAGTGTCATTAGATAAAAATTCTGAATATATGAGAAACATTGGCACTTCAGCGGCACTTCAGATGGCAGGGGAGCGCGAGAGGTTTTTATGCTCTGCCTTGCTGTCTCTGCCCCCCTGCAGGTGCCCTGCCTGAGTGTCTGACAGATGGGACAGATGTGGTGAGCGAGCTGGACCAGCAGGAGCTGAGGATCCTCCAGGAGGTGCTGAAGTGAGCGGCTGGGCCGGCACGCCGGCTACCATTTAGGTTCCGCCGTCTGCAGCCGCAGCAAAGCGCCTTGTTTTTGGCTCGCATCTGCTTTCATGCCGTCTGCCTAGTGGTGCGGCGTCTGAGTGACGTTGGGTTGTATGCTTTCGGGACGGTTTTGGACTGACCACTGGCCCACAGTTTCCTTTCCTGGATGGCTGCAGAGGTTCACCTTGTAACGAGCTTGATGGGACTCCTGAATAGCCGACGTACCGGCTGAGTTTATATGGTCAGATAAGCCTTTGTTTTCTCGCTATTAGATCACAGGGTTTTCAATCGATTTTACACTTCGTGTGTGTGTGTGTTTTAATTGGGTTTGTAACCAGCACTTGCTCTCTGCGTGGAGGAGTTTGATACTGTAGGTCTCCGCAGGTTTGTTTTGGTCGCCGCCTCTCACATTAGATTTCCTGTGTGAGGTCAGTGTAACGTCACACTTTAAACCCGTAAGAGAGCACTAAGGTTCCACCTTCATCTGGGCTGTGACAAAACCATTTTCTCAATGATTGTAGATTTTTTCCCTCCCTGTATATGTACACGTCTGTATATGAATTTTTTTTTCTTTTCTTCAAATCAACACTTGGTTGATGGAGAATATTCAGGTTTTAGATATTAAGTAAATTTGCTGCGTGGCTTTCAGTTCATGTGCTGAACTATACAAAGTATTGTTACAATATTTCACACCCCACACCAATTGCCATGTATTTATTTTATATAAATGATTACTCAATCATCAGGTTAATCTGTAGATTACTCAATTATTGGTATAATTGAGCGTCATAAAATGCTTGTTACCTAAACTTTTACTGGAAGATCCTAACTTCTAGCTTAAGTTAATCCAGCGAACAGAAATCCTGCTTCACAGAACACCCCCCTGGACTAGATTTCACAGCTGTTCCAGTGGAATGTCAGACCAGGAGTGTGAGACGGCCCCCACTTTTCTCTCGTACCCCCTGCAGGAGGTCAAAGGAGGAGTACGAACTGGAGCTGGCACGTAGAGTCATGCTGAAGGAGGAGCAGCAGGAGTTAGGCTCGACCTCCGCGGGCAGCTCAGATGTGGAGCCTGCAGACGCGGAGCAGCAGCTCCGCCAAGCAGAGCCAGTGTGTTGCCATGGTTTCAAAAATGCACAATATAACTTCAAAGTTTGATATTTGGGAATCAAACTAATCTCTGGATAATCTTTTTTTAAGAAAAACAATGATAGGATTCGGATTTTGGATTCCCTGCCTGCCTTCTTTAATCGAGGATTAACTTTTCTGGAGAAAAGAAGTTCCTTGTCATTTTTTTCCTTGGGGTACCATCTGGGGTGCTGGCTGAATTGCTGGTGTCCTTTAACTCCCAAAGGTGGGGGTGACGGAGGGGAACAGAGGCAGGTCCAAGGTGGTGGGTGGTGTGCAGATCCAAGACACCGTTGTCACCAATGGCACCGCAGTAGTAAATTGCTAATCTAGGATATTTGTGAAATGGGGGGGGGGGGTTCTATGTATTGTATGATACCGGGTGAAAATGCTCGCTTCTGGAAAGGATATTGTGACCCCAGGACTCTGATTTCAGGTGAGTGTTTTGCCTGTGAAGAAGCAAGATGGCGAGGCCTGCAGAGAACATGGTGTGCAGAAGATCCAGGCCACAGTGAGTGCTACTGTTCCAGCCAAGATGCTTCCAGGTAACTAAGGTTTCCCTCCTGTCACTCTTCCATTGCATCCCCCTTGTTCTTTCCCCGTAGCCCTTGTGAACACGCAAGGTAACATCTCACTGCGGCTTACAGGACAGGGCGGTGCCAGCCCCAGGGTGCTGCCTGCCCTCAGGGTTCCAGTGAAGGGGGTGGAGCTTCCAACGCCGCCGCCGCAGGTGGAACTCAAGGAGAAAGTGGGCCGGCAGGCCGCCGAGGCCTGGCTGGAAGAAGCCCGGAGGGAGGCGGGCATTTCCAAGCCGTTCACGGTGAGACCTGCCCATCAGCTAACTGCTAACCCTACATTCTCATGGGAACAAATTGACGACCCCCGTAAATAGACCCGGGTGACCTTCAGTTGCCGCGTCCATCTGTCTGTGTCCGTATCAAATGTAGGAGCTGACGGTGGTCCAGCAGGACCAGCTGCAGCAGAGAGCACAATACCTGAGGCAGCAGAGGGACAAGCTCCAGGCCCTCAAGAAAGAGCAGAAGCCGAGAACAGCTGCACCGGAGATCACCCCCCCTGGCCCGAGCCCCGCGCCCAGCCCACCGGTACTGTACCCCCCAGGGCCCAGACAGGCGATTCCCATGGGTAGTGACCGTGGTCACAAGGCGGCAGCAAGTGTGTGTAACAGCAGGCCTGGCACTTTAAAGCCCTTATGCTCTGGAGACTGACGTGAAATACGGAGGTTGGCTTCTCTGGACAGAGCAGCTTTTCCTTGCATTTGTGTCTTTCAGCCAATTTGAGCTACATTCCTACTCTGCTTTCAAAGCAGTAATTTGTCATAGTGGTAGGGGAGCCATGCACATAAAGTTAATGGGGGAAAATGTACATTGTTCAGATGGAACATTAAAATGCTGCTTTCACTGTTCCATTAGAGAAAACGAAACCACCTGAAGTGATTGAAATGGGGAAAATAGAGCACTACACAACACACCAGCCATTGCAACAGTGACCACTCAATATTAATGCAATATGTATGGCTTTTTTAATGTAAACGCTGCCCTTGGACACTTCATTTCACGAGCTTTTTTTCTGCTTGCATGCGGCCAGGCCAACATCCTCACCAGGAATGTTAGCACTAATGTTGGGCATGACGAGACAGGGGGTGTCTCGTGCACGCAGGGGGGACAGAAGAAAAAGGTGATGCAGGCTGTGTGAAGTGCTCCCCCCCTCTGCTTGTCCCCTTCTGTGAGCGCAGAGTTAGGAAACGGTAAAGTGGTTGACAGCCATGTTTGTGGTGAATCGGCCAAGTCGCTCGCGGCGTGACCCCGACCTGAGTTTCCCTTCTCCAAAGGTCTCAGCAGAAGAGAAGAAAAGGCTCCAAAAGAGGAAGCACTTGGCAGAGAAACTCAAGGAGGAGGTCATCAAGAAGTGATGGAACCTTGGACATCCACCTCGGGCAGTGCGTGTTCCTGGATGCGGTGCTCAAAGCCAGAGGAACAGTGTGCTTCTCAAATGTACAAATGCAGTATTCAATAGCTAGTCAACTAACTGCATGGTTCTGTACAAACGACCTGTATGCTGTTAATTTTATATTCTATCTGCAATAGAGATCTGTTTAAACCACAGATGCCTGATGGATTACAGTACAAGAAGTACAGACTGTAAAGCGAATGACTCCCTTTAATTCTCAAATGACAGTGTATAGATAGAACCACCAAGCCACAGTGCTTCATCTCAGCATGGATTCCTTCCTAGTCACCAGACCATGACAGCTGGAACTTTTATACCAGGAATTGCATGTTAACTGTAGAATGTTTAAGATACACCTGTAAAAAGCTGCCAGTTGCGTATCATCGTAGCGGTTTCCGTAATGATTTAACTGGCCCGACGCACACATGCACCTCAGCTGACCACGGGAAGTACATCCATGTGCCCCAGAACAGTCGGGCCTGCATTTGAACCTCAAGCCCGCGGTGCCTCTCTCCACTCAGTACTAACCCAAGTAGGTAATTGCACTGAAGTTATGAAAACTGGGCTGACAGTGACGTGCCACCTCGCTTTTTCAATGCGGTGGCAGGAGAAGCACCAATATCTTTGATGTGACCGTTTGCCTGGTAAACATCTCCAGAGGAGCAGAAGCTTCTTGATACACTGCATTACAATCCCTTGTACTTGGCTAGTCCAACCATTTGCATAAGAATCTCAGCAGTTAATAAACTGCATTAATAAAATAAAAATAAATGTCAATCCACCGCTGTGTTGTGACCGGCGCCCTTCGTCCTAAGGGAACACTGCGCCTAACTGCACACTTTCTGCTCGCCGTGTGGCCGGGGCCGGTCATCCTTAGGGAACACTGCGCCTAACTGCACACTTTCTGCTCGCCGTGTGGCCGGGGCCGGTCGTCCTAAGGGAACACTGCGCCTAACTGCACGCTTTCTGCTCGCCGTGTGGCCGGGGCCGGTCGTCCTAAGGGAACACTGCGCC
>JAODUD010000062.1:3407563-3418973 GCA_026784285.1 Stomatorhinus walkeri | reverse complement strand
TTGTCTAGCCGACCTGATCCTTGAAATGTTTGGTCTGCCCGTGCCATATCTTGGTTCTGCCGAAATGCTCATTTCCTGCTTGAAAGCTACATCACTGTCCAGAGGAATGTCTACCGCTTGGTGTAGCCTTCGTTTGACGCCCGGCCCTAAACTTGACGCCCCCCCCCCCCCAACCACTCCCCAAAAGAGCCACATATGCAATACTGACAGCCTGCACCAACACATCACCGTGTCTATCATACGAAATCAGTCGCCTTTCGCTTGAGCCAGGGTGATCGTCCCTCACCCAGGACTGCTGGAGCTGAAGGTCACGACCAGCAGCTCAGTCCTTACTCCACTTACATTTTTCCCCTCAACAGACAGACATTTTAGTGGGAGGGGGTGCTTTGAATGGCCTGTGAATCAAAAGCAGTGTGTACAGAATGAAACCATAGAAATCGTCCATTGGGGCAGAAAATGTGCCTTTACTGCAGTTTAATGTTCTGTTAAAACCCGACTTTGTTTACTACATTGAATCAAAATTTTCAATTAAAACAAGTAAACAGTGGTCCCCACCTTTTTGTGCTCAAAATGACATGGGCAGGAGTCGCTCTCCTTTCAGATAATTTGAGGAGGCAAAATGATTTTAAAAAACTGTACAGTACTTTAATAAAATTACGAATACAGGCTTCCTGGCTGACGGAGTTCCGACACGAGCCCCCTGACATTCTTGACGTCAGAGAACCCGTTTAAAAGTGTGAGTCCCGCTCTCAGGAACCAAGCTTTTTTTTTTTTTTTTTAAATCCTGCCTAGCCGTCCCACCCCCCTCCCAAGTGTGATCTGTAGGTGTTTACGGTAAGCCAATCATCCATTGCTAAGTCGCTAGTCCTGCTAGCCTGACTGTCCTTCCCGTCATTCCTTGCTCCGCATCTAAGAGGGATCAGGATGTAGGGAAGTGCGTCCGTTCCTGCAGGTGCGAGCGGAGGGAGGTGGTGTTAGGGGACGTGGGGATTGTTGGCACTCTACTCCTCTGGTCTTCCTCCAGTGAGGTTGCAGGTATGTTGAGTAGGGATGAGGCCGCGGGCGTAATTAGCGGAGGAGAAGACTGAGCGGTATGGGGGGGGGGCTCTCAGGCCAGAGGGCTGTGGAACATGGGTGCCATCAGAACTCGCTCCAGAGGGATCACCTTGCTACTCTTTACGATCCTAGACGGGGCCGTTTGCGTGGCGACTCCTCTTCCTCCTCTTCCTCATCATCATCTGGGTAGTCCACCAGGCCGACCAACCCAGCCTGAGAGAAATGGAACTTTTATTCCACCTTTGCTGGTATGCAATCACTTTCCACCAGGGGGAGTATTTCGCAAACCAAGTTGACAACAGCTTCAGTAACCTCTCTTACTGGCAGCCCCGACTTAACCGTGCAACCATCCCTAGTTGGAAAAGCGGTTTATGCTCAATGAACAGGAACACCACTTCCCCTGGTCTCCTGTCTCTCACAAAATCAGAAGGCTCACCTTGGTCACAGGTGTGGCAGGTAATGCAGGGGGCTTTGCAGAGGTGCTGTTGGGACTGGGGGGGCTGGAGGGCGCGGCCGTGGCCTTTCCGTTGGTCCCATTGGCTGATCCTACGGGGTGGAAGAAGAGGTGTGTCAGGTTGTGCACTGGGAGGTTAGGTGGAAAAGCAAGGCTGAGTGAATCAAACAGTGAACCGCAGGAAAATGCTGAGGTGACGTCGATCCTCTAATGAGTTTATCTAAATTTGGTCCCAAACAGCCCCTATCCAAAAGCTTTGCTTAGATGGGCTCTAAGGAGGGATGTGAGGAACTACACTACAAGTCATGAATTAATGCAACCCCACCTTTCTTCGCTTCCATATATTTTTCATAGCTCTCAGGAAAGTCCTCAGATTTGCTCTTTTCCACCAAGGTCTCTGCTTCCTCCTCATCATCATCTTCATTTAACCATGTTTCTTCATCGTCCTCCATAGAACGGGTGTCCCGGCGATATCTGTTTCGGAATATGTAGAGGTTATCACACTAAATACTAAGAGGTTACACTGACACTAAAGACCTTACTCCAGAAACTGACACACAGAAACGGTTCTGTTCAAATAGGACAGTAACATCCAAATATCCCTCATGTCCTGCCAGACTTGGCTGCAACGTACTGAAAGTCCACTAACCGACTGTGTCTCTGGGTCTGTCTGTCCTTCTCCTGTTCATATTTGGTCTTCAGTCCCTTGAAAGTCTGGACATACTCAATAGGTTCAAGTGCTTTGTAGAAATTGTCCACAATGTGTGCTGTGAGCGACTTAATATCCTCCTAAGGAAACGGGAACACCCGTTAGCATGCAGGTCATGAGCACGCAAAACCTGCCGTTACAGAAATCCGAAGAACAGAAACCAACCACTCTGATGAACTCAAAAAGCTCGATGATGGCAGAATTTAGAAGGTTGTATCGCGTCCCGTTATCTAGCAGGGCGTTGATGACCGGCTCAAACAAGTTCCCTCGGATGATGTAGCGGTTGTAAAATTCGTCTTTGAGGCCTATTATCCGCCGCATGAAACGTAGAGCACCTGTGCAGAGAACGCAGTGTCGTTACCTCAAGCTATCAGCACAACCAAGCATGGCTATGGAAGGGCGCAGCGATGCAGCACTCACACAGCGCCAAGAAGGTGTGCTTGGAGTTCATGAGCACCAGGACCCTGCGCAGGAGGTCTTTGTTCATGATGTAGTTCTTGATGTGGTAGGTATGGTGCTCCACGCAGAACGTCAATAGCTCCAGTATTAGTGCCAGCAGTTGTGCTGTCTGGAAGTTATCTGAGACAGGAGATGGCAATCAAAGCGGGGTTACCACAGCGCACACACTCAGAAGCTATTTAAACATGAAGAGCAAAAAGTGTTCACTTACCCGGACAAACCGGATTGATCTTGGTGGATCCCTCCAGTGAATCTGTTAATTTATATTCAAATGACTTCAGAGGCACAACATACGCACTGCAGCCATGTCAAGTTAAAGATGGTGGTGCAGTTTCAGCAAGCTTCGCACGAAATTGTAGCCAAGTAACCAGGATTATGATTTAGGCTCAAGTGATACTAACCGCTACACACTCAGGATGGGTCAAAATTATCACAGGGAAGGGGGCGGGCTCACCTTTCACGTTGTCTGCTGTGTTTGCCAGGAGAGGGGCGGTGAGAACATGCATGCAGTACTTGTAAAAGAAGCTGAGGAACTCGGTCTTTTCCGTTTTCTGTCCGAAGAAAAACATCAAAAACGAAAGTCAGTCATAGAAATACAGGAGCCAACGAAGGTAGGCCTTTGGAGCAGGGCTTACGTTAGTAGGCGCCAACATGTTCTCTGGGTCGATGAGCGTGCGGAGCAGGCCCATCAGCTGCACCGCGCCACCCAGTTCCGGGTCCGTGTCACAGATCATCTGCTTGATCACCACGTTTATCAGCAGCACATCCTGCTGGACAGCAAGAGTGTCACACGACAAAAGCACGACTCGGGCCTTCCGCCAACTGGATAACCCGCAGCGTCATGTCACCAGGTTTGGGAAAGCATCTGGCCGGCCACGCGAAACCGCACAACTGTCGGCAGGCGAAGTCGCTCGACGCAAGCGTGATGTCACAGCCGGGAAAGCAGAGTACGGCACGGGGATGGAGCGGGGTTTACGGTAAGGAGGGCCGGGAGAGGGGTGCTGGAGGGGCACTGTGCCGGCTCGTCCCACTTACGTCGTCCGTCTGCTGCGGCTCCTGCATGACAAACTCGCGCACCATGGACGGGCTGAACTCCACCAGGTAGGAGAAGATGTCTGTGGCCGCTGCCCTCACCTGCAGGTCATCCATGCCCTGCAACACGCACGCCGGCCCTTTAACATTACCTGCAGGTCATCCATGCCCTGCAACACGCACGCCGGCCCTTTAACATTACCTGCAGGTCATCCATGCCCTGCAACACGCACGCCGGCCCTTTCACATTCAGTACATCGAACCCTAGAGAACGGGACTGCTCTACAAGTTGTTTTAAAGCCGAGATGACAGATAAAGATAAATGTCACCTTCATGTTAGTCAATGCTATCATTGAACTTGGAGATTAAGGGCGGGACCCTCTCATGATACAGTCATTCTCCATTCAGACCTCTGGAAAAGCACCCAGTCATTACATTCTTCTTGTGCAACAGATGATCACAGATGACTCACCATCACAATTTCAAGTGCAGGGAGAATCCCCAAGTTTGCCAGGGTCTTGAAGAAAGCATCCCTATTCTGAGGTTGCAAGGTTTGCGAAAAAGCACAGAATTCCTTGAAGAAGTTCACCTGCAAACACAAATGTGTAGATGGAGCTGGATTTCTTTTCAGGATTACTTCATTCCATTACTCCATTAACTCAGCAGACGATCTGAGGCGATCGTTCTAAATCACTTACGAGCTCCCTTCTTTTTCCATATTCAGTGGCTTCGTCTGTTAACTGTGCAAAGACCTCCGTCAGGAACTTTTCATCCTCCTGTCATTCAAGTTCAGAGAAATAAGACACGGCAAACAAAAACTCACTGAAATTCTGGACCTACATCAACAAACTACATTTAGTTTCACCAAGTTATTAATGCACATCCCTGTAAATGGTGCTATTCTCAGTACAGCCACCCATTTAAGGTGACTACATGGTTTATGGCTCAGCGCTCTTCCCAGACTAGCACTCAGTCGGGCAGAAGGAACCCAGTGTACTCCTGGCTGGCAAAAGCACTTATAAGCAGGTAATCATCTCCACCACCCTTTGAAGACCACTTCAAGGCAACCAGCTATGTGGAAGCTTCAAATGATCCACCAACCAGGGGAACGGCGAGACAGGCACCCGAGCATTTTAAATTTCTTGAGTGTTTTCCACAGATTGGAAAAATATTTACTCAGGCCGAGACCACAGCCCCTAAGTCCGCAGAAAAGCAGCTGCCACAATCTGTAATGTTCAGTCTGTACCTACTGAGCAGATAACCTGATAAAGAACAAAGCAAGCATTTAACAACCAGCATTATCAGCAACGCAACTCTCACATGTCTTATGTAAAGCATTTGGAAGTGCAGCGCTGTCAAATGCTGAAAGTTAAACGGCAAAACAAAGGGGGGAGGGGGATTTCAATGGAAAATGTGAACAAACCCAAACCCACCCTTGTGAAAATCAGATGGTGTATAAATAAGTGTGTGTGTGTAGATGAAAGGACTCAACCACCACCACCCACTTTACTACTGACATATTCCATGAGTCAGAATTCCCCGTAAAATAGTAAATCATCCTCAGAACAAGAAGTATGACATCACTGACAAACAAAACACTTCTTTGAATAATGGAATAATAGCAGAAGTTTTCGCCGGTTTATAATACCCCCCCCCCACATACACTTAAAGACCAGGCAGACAGACTTCACTCAACAGAAAGGTCTTCAGAAGAGTCAATGCTGATGACACTGAAGTGAAGTCAGTTACAGGGAAATGAAAGGACCTGGAACCTGAGATCTTTCATTTGTACAGGAGGCCTCTTGCCACTTCTAAATACTGGAGAACTTGTATGAAATGCCTTCCTCATGGTCATGGACTCACCTGCAGCATGCTGACAATCTCCACTTTGTTAAAAAAGATGAAAGACGTGAGCGTAGAGAGGAAGTTCTCCTCGAAGACGGATGGGGTGGGCAAGATGATGTCCTGGATGTACTGGACCCGGTAAGTCTGATGGATCTTCTGCCGCAGCTCAGAGTCCGTGATGGGGATCACCTCCTTGAACTTGGCAGTCTTGGTGAGGAACTCCCGGTGCCTCTTGGGCTGCACCAGCGCAGGGTCATACTCCAGGCATCCCACCACATCCATGATGCAGTCGTCGGAGAACACGACCTCGAAGAGGGCCGCCTTGTTGAGGAAGAGCACGCCACGCACAATCTCATACAAGTGGTGCAGGCCCTCCCGGTTGTCCAGGTCCTCGCACACCTGGAAGAGCTGCAGCAGCTTCTTAATGTAGCCCTCGCTCATGAGCGCCAGGGCCAGCTTCTCCCGGCGGATGGGCGAGGAGAGCACGGAGGTCACCAGGTCGGCGATCTCCTCTAGCTTGGCTAGCTCGCAGGGAGGCAAGTCCACCAGATGGCTGGTTTCAGGCATCTCCTCAAAGCGTTCCTCCTCCGACTCGTCGATGGGATCTTGGGTGATTTCCAGAGCCGGATCCTTCCCTTGCACCTACGTTGGACAAAAAATATGCCAAGAGGCACAGTTAGTGTGCCTTGTTACAAGAATAGTTACACAAAATATAGTCAGTGACAGCATAAACTTCTAAACAAGAGGGCCATACCTACCCCTCAACAGCTAGGATTTTCTTTATGAAAGTAAAGCGATTACTTGCTTACCGAAAACATAATCAATCCACAGAGTGCCTGACATTGCTCAAGGCCATTTAAAAAAAAGCTGGACCCATCCCCAAGTATTACCAATACAATAAGCAATGTCCACAGCTCCTACACAGATTGACTAGTGTCGCCATCAACATAACACTGGACGACCAAGGCAAATTTTTAAACCAAGGTATTCCAGGCTATCCCAGGTCCAGCAGCACATGCAGTTTTCTAAGATATGAAGGTGCACACTCAGAAACCTTGCAGAAAAACAGGTGCAACAACAAAAAGGCCCACAGCACGTGACCACGTGAAATACAGAGCATCATCAGTGGTGCGGAAATAAAGAGAAAGTTAGGACCCAGTGGAATTCAAGGTACAAAGAGGCTAAACACAAAAGTATCACATAATTATTTTAATGCTTTATACTAGAGATGCACCAATACCAATATTCAGACTGGTATCGGCGCCGATCCAGACCTATTTGACGGATCGGGTATCAGCCATGTGTGACTGATCCATGTCCTATACATACTTAGTTTTTGGCAGTCAATCGCACGACAACTCCTTCCCATTTCACTTGCGTTTTTTTGCGGCATTCAAATTAACCGCAAAAGCTGCCCCTCAATATTTTTCGCTTCTCAGTGGTGTGAGTATGAGGACTTCTGCCTGTTCTGACGTCATGTGCATTCCCTTATCTTACACTCCTCGTACTGCGAAGACGTGACCATCTGGGATTATTTTACGCTTTTAACAGAAACCAATAGCACAGCGATTTGCAATCTATGTAAAAAACTTTTGAGGGGGGAATAGCGTTTAATGGACAATCCCATTTATCAAAGCGCATGCAACTGCAAGACAAAAAGCAATGGATGAGTCGCTAACTTGGACTGTTTCGTGAACTTGCTGCAGCTTGTGATGCAAGTGGGGCTGCCATCGCAACAAGAGTAACTGCGCTGATGCCAAAGGGAGAAAAACTTCACATTTTAAGTATTCGCCACTTCTGTATACTTGCTTTGAAGATATTCATACTGAACTGCAAGTGCCTCAAAAAAGCATAAAACAAACGAGATGGAACAGTACGTTATGCATGTTGTAGTAGCCTAATTAAATATTTTTGTCATACATTTTTACATCTGTATTTACTAGCTTATAACTTTTTAAAGTATAACAAAGTAAAAAAAAAAGCTCTTGTATCGGAATCTGCATCGGTATTGGCAGTTGTGTATCGGAATCAGATCAGAACTGAAATGTGGATCGCTCATCTCTACTTTATACCAAAATACTACAACATTTACATTAAACTAGTCCATCACTGTGATATATCACTTCTATACATTATCTGCTGCATAAAAAAGCTAAATAAAAATAACTTTTCCCTGTAATTAACATGAATAAGGAACCCCAAATAAAGCAAAATGCTTGGAAAAGGACCTATTCTACAATCTAAAGAGAGAGCGCCAAAAAAACATCAACAGCAGATTTTTCATTCATTGTCAGGCGAGTTTCTATAGCAGCTAGGCATGCAAAACACACAGGATAATTACTTCCTTATAGTAAACAGGTTTTTACACCAGGAATAACAGTTCAAAGGAAGGTGACGTGGACAAATTTCACTTCATTACACAGTCAAGTCCTGACGACCACTATACCTCACTGTACAACACTAAAACTTGCATCGTATATTGAATAAATGATGCCCCAAAATAGTATCTGAAAACCAAAATTGGATCACTTAAGTGATGAAACAAAATTCAACGACCTAACTTACTAAAAAAAATGTGTTTGACCAAGTTTAAAAACTTCTGTCACTTTGGTAATGCATACTTTTATGATTAATAGGTCATGCCACAAATCGCATTATCAATAAACTTAACATTTTACCTGGCAAATCTTTTCCCAGATTTCATCGCAGCCTGCTTTCTCCTGGAAGCTCAGAGCCAGGTCATAGTTCTCCGCTTCTGACCAAACAATCAGCGTGTCCTTTTAAAGGCAAACAAATAAATTAGTGTAATTATTATTAAACCATTCAGTCCAAACTGAATAAAAAAACCTGGAAATGTTTCAATCGCTGCTCTATGGTATGTTTAGAAAACTACCATCTGTGTGTCCTCATCAGAACCGAAGTCAAATTAATAATGTTATATTACCAATATTTTTTTTACCAAAACATGCAGTGAGAAGCAATTTCTCTTTGAAAAATATTACGTACACAATGTGCTGCAGTGAGGAAAGGGTCCATAAAGCACATTGTAAAAGTGCAAACTTTATGGCTAAAACAACATTATTAAATGACGAACAGACCATTATAAAAATCATGACATCGCTACAACAAAACACTTACTTGCTGTTTCTGATATGCCGTGTTTGGGCTGATTTTTGACTCCAACAACAGAGAACCTGCAATACAATAAGATTTCTTGCAAAAAAAGTTGACCTTTATTAAAGACTAACTCTCGATCACTGGTTACTGCGGAATATGTAACCAGTAAGAATATTAAATTAGCAAATTCCAATACAAAGGCAGCATCTGCTCCCGACCTAGACATTTAGCCAATGATTAAGTACTTTTTGTTGAAGAATACGAATTAAAATATAAATTGAACAGTCTGCCAACTTTATTGTGAACAAGATGGCTGTTACCAGTAACTGTGAGCCAGCCGGAGAGAAACCGCACAGAGGGGTGTTTAACGCACGGTTTCCCCCAAAAAAGCGTCAGAAATACCGTAATAGCAGCCGACGGCGGCAGGAAGCGCGGAAACCGGCCGCTTTTCAAGTTTCCTGCCCAAATAAGTTGGTTTTAGTAAATTAAGCTACGAAGCAGCTTCTCTGCTCGCGAAATCCGGCTACAGTAATGGACAGCAATTACACCTGGACGTTTGGAGGCGTCGCTTTAACAGCCCGAGATGCACGATAGAAAGGAGGGGAAAAAAAACAAAAATTAAACTGGAGAAGACGGACAAATCGGCGTTTTGTTGCCCCTCATACTGGGGGCTCCGAGTAGAACCCGCGGCCTAAACGCGGCACCGCAACCGAACTAGCCGAGTGGTACCGGGCAAACAGCATTCAGAATCGAGGGAGGTTGTTTTATTTTATTTTTTTAAGGCAAGTAGTTGAAAGGAAAGCAAAGGGAGAGGAAGGAAAGGGCTTCACGTACCGTCTGATTCCGCTCGCACCAGGAGCGATATTCCCTTCAGCCGCTCGACAAAGGTGGACGAGACGTGCCCGGTTCCCCTATCGTCCCACTGCCGGTCTTCATTCAGCGTGTACACCTTCACACGCCGCCGAGTGTCCGACATGCTTCCCCCCGCTCAAATGCCCTATCTTAAAATAAACTTAAATTTCTTAACCCCGAGCTTTAAACTTTGTTTCTACCCGCATGTTCCAAACGGACCGCGATTCCCTAGTTTCAGTCGCGCGAGATAATTCACACCGAGACGCAGGACATGCTACAAACCTTTAAAAATAGATAAAACTTTTTACGCGATCTATGGATCTAGAGGGGGAAATAAAATAATAATCAACGGAATAGATACAAAAACAATGTGTATCTCTACCGCTTCTCTTTACAAACCACTAACCGCCATCTTGTAATCCGATCTTGGAGCTTTTCTTTTCCTACGTCAATCAGAGCGGCTCCGCCGCGGGGTTTCGTTTAAGGGGCTACGGAAGCCCGAAGTCGCGTTTGGCGAATCACGTCGGGACCCGGATACGAGACCGACGGCAAAGCAGCACCAAGCCTTCGCCTTACTATTGAATTTAATTTCATTTACGGACGTGAATGGGACTCGCGCATTAAAGTAAGGATTTAAGCAAAATTTAATGCTGACGTCATTTAAGCGATTATGATGAAATACCCAGTCAGGAGAATTAATTAAAAATCGTTTATAGCAATTCATGACATTTAATTCTCAAAATGCAAAAAAAAAAAACATTCAAATCAAGGAATAAAATCGCGAAACATTTTACACAGGTGTTTCACTACAGTCAGTCAAGTGGTTTTTTTGTCACTCTGAAAAATCAGTTCTTCCATTTGTCCAGCTCTACACAAGTTTCTAAACTATAGGAAAAAACTGTCTCATCACCTTTTCGTTGACGTTAAACCACACAGGGAAACAATTACGGCAACAAATGGGAGCTCCGTTGATAGTGAATATATGATATTCACAGACAGAATAACAGGCAAAGGTTCAAGGGCCATCTGTGGTATGGCTACTGCCTGTTGCCATGGAAATACTGTGTTTATCGCTCAGACTCTTGACGATGGTCGCAGCAGGTGACTGCAGCACCTTTCGTGAGAGTCGCATCCTCCCATCTGTTGGGTCGCGTCCAAAGTACTTAACCTGCACAAAAATTAGATAACAATATTTAATTCTTGCCATGGAATTGTGTTAAATCATAGGACACTGTGAAACGTGTTTTTCATTTTAAGATGATATTCCAACAGAGTGTAAACGCAAAAAGTTCAAGAGCCACATTGAACACACCTGAAGGGCAAATACAGCCCATTAATGGTATGACATGCAGAATAATGTTATTTGAAAGGGTCAGAATGCTAATTCTCTCCTTCCAGAAATCGCATTATGCATACCTAATGTGAGGCTTAACTCTTCCCAGCAGGGATTATTATAGCACTGCGTACCTGAATCTGCTGTCCCACCTCCAAGCCAAGAGCACTGGGATGTTTAATCTAGAAGAACATAAAATAACCCACCAGAGTCACAACAATTACCTCATAATATTTACACGATAACAGACTGACCTTGAGAAACTACATCAATAAAGTTCTTTGACAACTTTAAATGGCAATGCAGTTTCAACTTGGCTGTCATGTTGTTCTTGTTGCCAAGATGCTCAACATAAACAGTATAGTTTGAATTTCTATGAATGGTACAACTCCTTCCTGGTTCCTGGCACTAACCTCTTTATCCTGTACCTGGCACTAACTCTTTATCCTGTACCTGGCACTAACCTCTTTATCCTGTACCTGGCACTAACCTCTTTATCCTGCACCTGGCACTAACCTCTTTATCCTGCACCTGGCACTGCCTCTTTATCCTG
>JAODUD010000062.1:3374896-3396473 GCA_026784285.1 Stomatorhinus walkeri | reverse complement strand
CGGTTTCGTTTAAGGACACACATCAAAATGGCATTTTTAGTGAAATTACTCAAAACGTAGTGCCACAGAAAGCATCAGGTATCTTCAGAAAAGCAGCCACCTCGAGCACAGATCTACAGATGTTTGAACAATGCGCACCCCCCCTCACTGGCCCTCCCACGCACAGCCAGAGCTGCACCTGGGGCTCCGGCGCGTCTAAGGTTCATCGTCAACAAAAACTCAAGCTTCGTAAAAACTAAAACTATAAATATTGCTCCCAAAACTAACATAATAAACCTCAAATGCTTCCATTGCTGTCTTTGATAGTATTTGGTGAAAGTGATAATTGTTCACCTTTAATTTCCATTGATGACACACGGAACATGTCTTATCCATTTCCAGGACATGAGCACATAATGTCTGCTGTGTATTCATGTAGAATTCTCAAAAGATCAGACACATAAAATACCTCTAGAACTTTAAGTTTATCTTTCACAGTAAAAATACTAAAACGTAAGCTGAAATTAAGAATATATGGAAACAAAATAGAAATATATATTTGAAATAAAATCCAAAAAAAACCTGAAAACTAAAGGAAGACTAAAATGGATTTCAAAAGAAATGTGAAAATGATATGGGAATGAAAGCTAAATTGAAACATGAAAACTGTGATGGCACTGGCTTGTTTTAAGACTGGGCTCCACTAATGCAGAAGGAGGGAGTGTGCAAATTCAGGCAGCAAACACTCCGGTACTGAAGCTCGCTACATGTGCAGCTTCCCAATTAATCTGAGCTTTCAGCTGCTTTTTTAGGGCAATTATTACAGCACTGCCTTGTCTTCAGGTGTAAATCAGTCACTAATGAAGGCACACTGGACACCACAGGAATCTGGCCTGCAATGTCTGGAATGTAACCCCCCCCCCCCTTAATTCCTTCAGAGTCTTTTATGCTGCACTTAACTTAGAAAGAAGCCCCAGATCAATTAGGATGGCTGCTGAGCCAATGACGTAGCTTGTAACACGGTGATACAAAATGTGATGTGTTGAGCGTAACCCTTGGCTCCTTTCATATTAAGCAGTTTAGTCCTCATTGGACTTCTGCCAAAGGGGCTTCATTTAAGTGGCATAGGGGTCTATGAATTTTCGCTGGATTTCCTGTATTGGCTCCACAAGTGTAAGTAGAGGGGGTTGCGCTTTAAGTGGGTCAAATGTCTTCAGCATGCTTTTTTTTTTTTTGAAGCGATCTTTCAGGACTGCAAGCTCCAAAAGCACTAAGACTTCCTGTTGAACTGTCTATTTAGACAGTGACAGTAATAGGAGATTTTCTGAAAACACCGAAATATGGTGAAACATAAACCGCAGCAGATGATTGGAAAAAGACCTCAGTCTCCTTTGGGACTCTACCCCTGCGCCCCCCCATCCTCCCACATCTCTGAACTGGTATAGGGGGGTTGGAGCATTCAGAGCCAAACTGTTTACAGCTGCTAGAGACCAGGCGCGTCCTGCTGCAGCAGGAACGTAAGGCTGGTAGCGTAAGGGGAGTGGGTTCAGTCTTGCGTTATAAAAACTCAATGTCGCTATAAGAAATATCACAGAAACACTGTGAGGGATTTTGCATCACAGGTTTTGCAGGATTTGAGGCTGGGTTATGCTTCAAAAAGGCTGTGAATACACAGAGTGGCATATGCTGGCCTGCATCATGTTTAACGTTTACTTTTCAAACATTAGCGCCGCCTTGCATGACTTTGTGCCAGGATTGGGCTTGGCTAACAGCGTGGAGATCAGACTGATGGCATCATTCAAAACACCACAACTGTTATGAGGGGCAACATTTTTCAAAGTACAATTCAGCTGAATTTACTTCAAGCATAATCAGTAATGAAGGACTGACTGTTATTTCTTTAATATGTTTCAAGCAGATCAATGACACTCATAACAATTGTTTGACGGTAAAGTTGTGAAGTGTAGATTTAATCACCAGAATGACTTGCTAATTGTCTGCTTTGTGGTCATTGATTGGTGCCCATTCAATTTAAATTCAGTCTGGTGCCCATGACTGGGCTCATCATCTGGGTCACAAGCCTGCGGTGGCTAGCTGGGGTGTAGCCGAGATGCTGAAGGACACAAGTCTGGAGAGGAGATTCTCTGACAGGAGCGCTTCAGAGAAACACGTTGATCTACAATCCAGACGTCCCTTTGTAGCTGAAATATGCTTACTGAGACATCATCTTGCATGCCACATACCAGATATGGAGTTCTATAAATCATTCAGCACAAATACGCATGCCTCATCATATGGTCACATACGATGCCACATAAGGAATTTGCACATGTGTGGAAAATACTATATTGTATAAATTATTTTAGTGCATATGCAGTATGAAACCCTTTAGGAACCGAAGCTGTAAATTGCCTTGGATAAGGTCATTAACAAAAAAACAAATTTTCTCTGAAATTTAAATATAAAGCAATAATTCATGTATTACTATGCTGTATATCCATATAGTCACTAGTCCTAGATCCCATTGCGTTGTATTAATAACATAACATTTGTTGTCTCACGTAACAAAATTTATATATAAGGGCCTGCAAGCATTCAAATGAAGTCGTAAAGACATCATTTGACTTCTAGACTCAGACAACAATTGAATAATATCCATTTCTTTATGTCATTTATTTCAGTTTGCTTTAGGTTAACTAGTAATTCAATCCATCCATAAACTCAATTTATACCTGCATTGAAAACAGATTTTAAAATCAGATAGATTTCAGCAGATGTCACTGTTGTTACTTGCAGTCATCAAAATAACTGTTACTTGTCCAAACAACTGGCTCTTACCTAGTAGTTGTATAGTGAGCTAAAATGATTCATTTCATAACTAAGTATTAATATTGAAAGTCACAATATTGACACGAATACTTTATCTTCATAGTATTCCAGGTGAACCACAAGTTGTTGCAGATGATGTGGGATCACCAACAACTATTACACTATTCGGATGGACAAGACATGAATAAATGAATCAAACAAAACGGCGATATATTTCACGGCGCACTATTTTAATTCTTAATTCCAAAAAGCGGGTAAAGGGCATGGTCTAGGCGGAGGCATACAAATCAGTTTTTCGTGTGTAAAAATCAGTGCCCAGCAGAACTGATTCGCTGCAGAGGAAAGCGGAGGTGAACTGGGGAGGTGGTGATTCGGCCGGCCCGCCGGCGCACGGTTTCTTGGCTGTCAGGAGACGGCGGCCGTTACTTGGTAGCGTGCGGTGGGCGCGTGAGGATGGTGACGAGGTGGCTGGTCAGTCATTCGCAGGAAAGCAGCTGCTGTCGAGCACCGCATGGGAAGTTATAAATGCATTTTTAGTTAGCTGGCTATGTTATTTTTTTAACGAATCTTTTTTTTTTTTTAATATATAAAAAAAAGGATTATTCAAAGTTCGAAATGGACATATTTTTGTATGTGTTTTAAGCGCGAGGCTTGACGTATTTTTACCTTGTCGGTTTCTGACTACGTGAGAATTGCGCTTATTAATGGTTTTTATTTTACCCGTTATCGCTCTTCTCATCCTGCTGATATCTAGCCAGCGGCCGTCTGCAGTTAGAAACCCGACCTTTTTTTAAACAATGCGTTATCCAGCGGTTGGTCTCCCTAGCAGCTTAGGATGATGGCTCCGCCGGGTACGCCGTCTCCATCTCACACCGACTCGCCGAGGGTGACGAGCAGCAGCGGGTGAAGAGCAGCAGCCGGCGTTCGCCTTTTCCTTTCGCCAGGAATGAATCGTCCACATAATTCAATCAACCCGATAAAAAGCTTTTAGATATATGTCGATATCTTTTCTCCTCTGTGTTTCAAGGAGTTGGATATATTTATACGTTGATTGTCGCCACAGTCTCTCGGATTCTGCTATTTAGCTAGCAAACAGAGATGGAAAACGAGGTTTTTACGCCTTTGCTTGAGCAATTTATGCTCAACCCGCTGGTCACCTGGGTAAGATTTCTTTTTTTTAAAGCTCCCGGTTGAAATTTGATAAAGACGTAAAGGCATGCCAGAAAGGTCTCTGTGTACAGTACCTAACCCTCTTTGTTCTTAGGTGAGGACATTTGGTCAATTAGGTGGGAAGGAAAGGACCAAACTTTCGGAATACGTGGATTTGGTGGACGGCGTCTATTTGAATGATATCATGGTCCAAATGTAAGTACGACAGATTTCTCTTCGTGCTCCGTATAGATTGTCAGGTCTGAATTAATAGATGCACGCCGCATTACCGCACAGACAGACACACACGGGCAGTTGTCATGCTGCGAGTTTCAAGGGTGAATTGCTGCTTTGCTTGAATGGTGTATTCGGACCGAAGAAAACGTTATAGTACGGACGATCCGAAATGATAAAGATGGACCGGTTTACCTGCTTCAGTCATTCCTGGGACACTCAAGTGTCAACAGTAGCTTGCAGGGCGACTCCCCTCCGCGCCCCCCCTCGGGGCCGGGATCTGCAGTGTCCATCAGCGAACGAGCAATCCGGGTCTCGGTGACCCGATTTGCGCGATTCAGCTCGTTTCCTTAAGGTTTGCAGTCCTGCTTGTTAATATGCCAGGCGCCCTGTGGGCTTAAACTGGTGCAAGTCGCAGGGTGCGGTACTCTCATATGATGTAAATGTTCATTTTCGACCACCTATTCTTGAGACGGAATAAGAATGAAATGTATAGATATTTTAATTTAGTATTAGTGTAACGTATAATTTCCGAGGTGAGTTTGGGCCACGCATGCACGCAGCGATGCCAAGGTCAATGTGATGAATATGGGATGAAGGACTCAATTAGTCCACGGCGCGCGTCAGTGTGGGGCTGCCGCAGAGATTTCGAGCACCACCCCGGAAAGGACAGACAGACAGCGAGCTTTCCGCAGCATCGCGCCCACCGCCCCGTTCCCAACCATTCTGTCTTTATTTGTATTAAAACGCCGTCTTTGTCGCGTGATTTCCAATTTCCACGTCTAATTTTTTATCGTAATTGCCATGCCAGGCTCCTTTCATCTTCGCAATGTAAGCTCCTTAGGTATTTATCCCTATTAACGGCAGTGTTGAAGCTGTACTGCCATTCATTATTCCATAATTTCCTGATGCTTGCCCGAAATGTATTCTAACCGTTTTTGCAAGACGGCTCAGTATGTATTGGAAAGTAATAATGTGGTGTTTCTGTGACATATAAAGTGATTTTTTGTGTGTTTGAGCTATTTGAAATTAACGTGTTTTTGAGGGTGGAACTAATGTTCTTACAGTGCCAATGGCTGTTAACTTATGGGCAAGTTAAAACAATTTTTCACCATACATATAGAAAGTGTATCCTAAATGGACCCAGCTGTATTTTATTGTCATGGGATATCCTCCAGTTCAATCTGATTTGGCCGAATTAACATTGCCTAAGACGTCCAAATGTTACAGACCTTAATCTAAGTCTTAATGCTCGGTCTGTAAAATGCTTGGTATTGATTGACAGTTTATCTTGCCTCATAATAAGGATGCCCGCAGTCTGATTTCCAGAATTTGAACCCATATTGGGATCTCACCACTATGAAATGGTCCTTCTCCCGTGACTTAGGCAGATTAGGTCTTGTGTTGCCGCAGCGTTAACCGAAGAAGTTCGGTTGCCTCTTGGGTTTCCAGTGCCCCATGAGGATGTTCACTTCTGTTGCCCATGAGCAGCCCAAGCCAGCTGTCGCCTCAGGTCTGCAAGGTCATTCCACCGTAAATCATGCCAGTTAGCGAGCAGGCCAGGAACAGAGTGCCCATTGTCAGGTGCAGTCGTCAAGGCTGCCTTTGTCCCGGCAAACCCCAAATTTGGGGCAAACGGTCGAGTTTTCAGTTCACCCACGTGTGTAGAGTTCTCTTAACACTAGGAGATCTGCGCGATGTTTTTTTTTCTGTATCGTTCACCCCAGTGACCCCATAGAATCCATTTTGTTGCATGTGCTTGCATGTTTGAAACATTGCAATGGGGGATTCCACACAGTACAGACAAAGAAGTGTGTATTAATCCCATAACCCCGAAACTCTTTTACTGCCTGGCAATTTGTTAAGCAAATTAGTCACACTCAATGAGGCTCTGCCGTCCTTGTCAGCTTGCACTCATTAAAATGCAGTTACTGGGGGATATGACTCGTATATTGGCAGTCATTGTAATCAATATCCCAACTGCTTTGATTCGTCTGGGGACCTCAGCTGCACCCCCCCCCCCACTTAATTACCCAAGTGATTAAGATTAAATTTTGAATTGTGCTGTATGTCTACATTGTTTTACATGTCTGCTCATCTGTTAGTGCTGTGTGTGATGCCTTTGCTTTCTGTTACACATGATGCACTTGGCCAGTAACACTGATTTTAGGAGCTTGGTAAATTTAATCAGGCAATCTAGTGGCTCCGATCGCTATCTTGTGAGGGACAAGGATTCACATGCCAGTGAGGCATTGCTAAGCACCACATCATGTGGGAGGGAAGGGCTGGAAATGGCAAATAGGTGACACTTTTTGTGTGACTCCTTATTAATGTGACCCCTGTATTGTCAGGCAGAGCTGTTGCATCAGTATGCCTGAATGAGTACATATAAATGAATGCCTGGTGGAGAAATAAATATGGACAGTAGAACCTTTTAGAATAAGAAATAGGACAGTTGTCTGCTCTGCCTTTGACACTGACGTGCCCTGTGTTAGGAAGTCTCTGAGCTGTGTTGGGAGTCTGGGGTATTGGGGGGGGATCCTGGATTATGAAATGGTTTGGTTGATAGTTCGCAGATGGCAGTAAGCAGAAGCTCAGGGCTGCTATACATATTAGCAGTCATATTCTAGTGTGAGGATGCACTGGACAGCATGAGAGGATGTACTCCTGTGTGGAGAGGAGGAACAAAAGCTTCTGCTGATAACAGCCAAGTGTATTATTTCTTTGGCTGCTCCAGTTTTGGTTGTTTCTATCAGCAAAGAAGAATAGGCTTGTATGTTTACTGCCAAGATTAATATTACGTCTATGGGTCCATATGGGGCCTTCTCATAGAATGGCTGAATGCTTTTAAGAGGGCAAGTATTTTGCACATTATGCATATTTGCTGTGTAATTTTTGGTTACCAACTTGCTGCCCCTTTGCACAATAATGGTCTTGTATTTGCACAGATCTCCACACCATGCCCCTGGCTGTTGTGTGGCATTCCGCCTTACGGAGCGGTTGCTAAGCTTATGCTCTTCCACCACTAAGCACAGAATTATGTGCCCTTAAGGTTGTGTGCAGCAGCAAGCGTCAGTCAGGTCTGTCTGTATTGCTGGGTCCAACCCTGCCTCACGGCTTTCCCTCAGCTCCTAGACAAAAAGATCCTGCTTCCTGCTGCTTTTTTACAGAGCGTCACTTAAAGCAGTACCTAGAGGGGTTGATGGCCTTCTAGACTAGCTGGAAAGCTGCCGCTGTGAAATTAACATCCAACCCCAGGCTGTACTGCTCTCATGTAAATATCTTGCACAGATATCTAGTCTCTTGGCAAGCCGCTACTGTTCTACTAAACCTGCTGAGCAAGTCCACAGTCCATATTCATCCACCCCGACATCGGAAGCTTCTGTGAACTGCAGCCCCGCCCCCTCACCCGGCCCCCTTTTTACCCTGTCTCCCGTCGAGGCTGAAGTGGCATAGTTTGCATTCTTATTGAAATCCCTGTGTGTACTTGTCGAATTCCCCACTGCTGGTTCTCATCCTGAAAGATGAAAAGGTCCTATCGCTAGGAGCAGACAGGAGGGAGGGATAAACTCTCCCCCCCGACCCTCTCGGCACTGTGCTGCCTGTCAGGTACCAGGGTCTTTACTATTAACAGGCTGTCCTCTGTATTTCATGTCTTTGGCCTACTTTTATTTAAAAGAGTCTGTGCCTAGGAAATGCTCATTGACTTGCCTTCTATTTACCATCTTCCTTTTATAAAAAAAAAATTGTGAAAACAAATGTTTTATGGTTTGAAGTATGAGTTTAAGGAAAAGGTGGCTTCTTCAGATGAGGCTCTCCTTTACATTACATACTAATAATGGTGACCCAATGCTGCAGATCCTTCTAGAGGCAGCTGTCATGATAAGCTCATGTAGACTGGTGGTAACTGATGCTGTACTGAATGGTGTGATTCCTGGTGGAGGGTCATGGTCTCATCCTGCATCGAGTGGTCTTCGAGGGTGTCCATGGCAGCTGGCAGGCTGTCCAGTGTCCACCTGTCCTCCTGCCCCACCCCACCCCCCATTCAGGACTGTTTTTTAGCCGCCATCGAAGACTTGGAATGTTTATGACTCTACCTCTAGCACCCTAGCTCAGATCTAGTTTTCTTTCACTCCCAAAGCCCCCTCCAGTCAGCCTGCACTGTGCTTACCACACTCTCTACTAATGATAGCTTCCCCAGTTTCCCTGCCAACCCTGCGCCCTCCCAGAAGGACACTCTTAACCCAGACGAGCAGCCTTGCATAGCAGCGGTTCACGTGCTGGAGCTGACCTCTGCTGCAGCTGAAACTTATGCAGGCAGTTGTAAATAGGTTACTCCTGAGCCCCCACCCCCCCAGGGTGCAGTGGGCCCTAGCTCACTCTCCCATTAGTCCACACATTGATGTGTGTCATGCAGACTTAACTTTTTTTTGTGGTCTCTCTGCTTTGGTACTCGCTGACCTCATGATGCTAAATTAACCAGTGAGTATAATGCACGTGGCCCTTGCTCATCTGCAGGTCTCTTTCTGTGTGGCAGATCCATTTTCTATTGTAGTAGTAAATTGAGACATGGAGCCCCTTAATTCTCGCATGCTTTACAGGATTACTTTTCCTACCCTGCCTTCTAATTAAAGGGGCTAAGATGGCCCCACGCTGTGCTTCTTCAGAGGCCCTATTTTTGGCTGGAGGGGGCGTCGGCCACTACGTGAAGGGACACAGTCAGTGTGGCTCAACCTGATTTGCCAGATTGAAGGGCAATGGCCTGTGGCTGCCAGTGATGTAATGAGGGCCATCCTGCCATTAATGGATGTACTGGGGAACCTTGTGTGGTGCTAGAAATCTCAAATTCAAGAATATTTATTTTAGTGTTTATATTTAGTAAAATAAAAAAGCATAATGAGTAGCCCAGTAAGTACTCATGTGCAAGTTGAGGTTACCTCCATTAAAGGTCTCAGTTTGGCATCTGAGCTCTGCATTAAGCAAATGGAAAGGTTCATAAAAGCCAGGAAATGTATTTTTGTGCTTATTTTTCCAAAGCCCGTTTTTTAAAAAGAAGTCGTCAGGCTCTTTCCGATATCATCTCTGTCCTACACATTTATTCTTTGCTATGTTCTTAACTGGCCAATACTCAAAGAAAAACCCAAAACCAATGCAGTGTCGATCTCAATCAATGAGAATTCTCCAAATTACAGAAATGCCATTCTGATGGCACACTGACCCTTTTATGTCCACATGAGAAGGTGAATTTTCAGTCTCGCAGATGGTTGTCCTTTAGGCCAAAATGACACAGTATAAACTAAGTCTTGAGTTGGTGCTGTCTGAGCTGCTTTCTGCATGGGTTTATAATGTTTGTCCATATACAGAGAGTCATGGTGATCTCACAAGCGGTATTTCACTGTCCTTGAGGGGAATTGATTACAAGAGCTGCTTCCTGTAATTCAGATGAGTTTAAGTTGTCTGAGCCTGATTTAAAATGCTGGACCGTGGGGGGTTAGGGTGAGGTGGCCTTAAAAGAATGTTGGCAGAACAGGAAATGCTTTGGTTGATTCTCCCAGCATCCCATTTGAATGAGCCTTAAGAGTCCACATATCAAACTTTTGTGCAACTTGGTAAATCAGTTTTGGGTTTTAAGGTAATTTAAATGGTCAATATTAAGAGTTAACACATTCTTAAAACTGAGCGGGTGCCCATGGGTATGTGTTTAGCGTTCACCCATTTTTTTTTGTCTGCAGTCAGTTTTACACAGTGACATTTGTGACCTAAATACAGCAGTAATAGTATCAGTAGTACTGCCAATGGTATGGAAAAGTGGAGCATTTCAGGTTCTCTTGGGTCTGCTGTGTGGAAAATGAAGTATATTCAAACATGATGCTGGTTATTAGCACATTACTGACCCACCACCCCTTAAGCTGGCTGTATACTTCAGACAAAAATGATGGAATCTCACATAATGTGTAATCACTGCATTGATCACCATTTTGGAGCACTGACTGTTTAGGTTCCCTGAGGAACTTTTTCAATTGTTCTAATCTCACCCATTGTTCACAATTAGCTGACATAGATGTGATGCCATGGGTTAGCAGGACTATGCAGTTACCGGCATGTTTTTGCACTACCCATTAAGTAATGTGAATTAAAATTTGTATTCATGTACAGTAAAAGTTAGTAATCTGTGGTTCAGCATATCCTTATGCTTAATAAACGTGTCGGACTTTAAACTGCAAAAAGTACAGCTACACCCCCAATGTCTTTTACTTTGTTTATCCAAAATATCTCCTCTTTCAAAAGGTGATTTGGTTCTTGAGCTGTCGCTTTCATCACTGCTGCTTCATAACTTATTTCTTTCAAAATAGTAGTTTGTGGCATGCTCTGCTAACCGAATTGAATAAATGTAAAGATAACAAATTTATGCATACTTTTGGGTGTCACAATGCACCTCTAATATTTTAGGCATATTACTAGTCTGCTCATCAAGTTGTGGGAATAAGTAAATATTCATATAGTACAGAAAAGCTAGTGTCCGAACAAATGTGTAAGTCTGACATCTAAAGTCTTCAGGAGTGATGTAATTGTGATTATGTCGTGATGTGATATCATGCAATCCTAATGTGAAGGAATGTTTGCACAAACCTATTCGATTTTGTTTTGTCTGGACCTTATTTAAAGTATATGTCCACCTTAAGTCTAATACATGCAGTTTATGAAGTGTCCCCGCTGAAGACGTTCAGTGTCTACTGCAATGTTTTATATTTTAGTGCATGTTTTTGCACTTGGATTTGAGGTTTGAATTCTTGAGTAGGTAAAATGATGGTAGTCGTAAAAATAAGATTCATATGCAGAAGCTCTTCAGCCAGGAATAAAAGCGAAAGGGTTGATTCAAATCTTTCATTTAGTTAAGTGAAAGTAAAGTTAAGCAGCAGTAAAAGTCCACTCAGAAAGGAAATGATTCTTTGGCTACACAAGAACAAGACTATACGCAGTAACAGTGAATGTAAACAACAGGCATCTTCTAACTGGTCATAAAATTGTAAAGAATGTTGGGGGTTGGGAACACTAAACAGTTGCCTTCATGTGCTTTCATCCAACGTCACCGGAGATCACTGCTGGGAAGGCATTGCATGTTAGGTTTGAGATCCAGGTTTCATACCTATTTTAGTTTAACCCATTTTCTGCCGCTGGTTTTTAAGGTGACTTGTTCCATTTAGCTATTTTTTAATCAGCAATCACCTTTTTTAAGTATTGAGGTTTGTGAAAATTTAGAAGGGTAAGTGTGGTGTTTTCAGTGCCATTTTATTCCTTTTAATTGTATACCTTTTGTCTTTGCCCTCAGAAACCCTAAAAGCAGTACTCAGAGACCCAACAAGAAAGTGAACAATGATTCCACCCTCCGGATACAGAACCTTTCCATTCTGATTCGCCAGATCAAGTCCTACTACCAGGTGGGTGGGGGTTTGACTCCTGATAGAGACACGGGTGCTTGCTGCTGGGAAAGAGTAACGGTAGGATTTTGGATTTTGAAGCTCATTTGCAGGTGGACTCATCTGATGGGTATGTAGCAGAATGAGCACCGTATTCATAAGAACATCGGTTTATAGAAGGGAAGCAGAGATTTAGTAATTCAATCCTTTTTTTAAGCATATCATCCACTGCTGGGCACAAGCTGATTTTTATTGAGCAAGCTTGATCTAATTTTCATTTACATCTTTGTGCTCCATTGGAGCCTTTATAAAGGGAAGTCAGCCCATATTGTGAAGAGCCATTACTACAACAGGATATTATATGATTTGATTTGCAGTAGCTGGTGACGCCATGGTCACTGGTGCTTTTACTGGTGCAGTGGCCTCGCCAGGCATGCCTGATGATATTTTCAGTTTGCTTTACAAATAGGAGACACACCCCCCCCCCTTAAAAAAGGGCGGGGGGGGGGGGGAATTGAGACCACCTAGTGAAGTTATTTGAAGTTGGTTATGGAGAGGCAACATTGACTGTAGCCTAGAAAGATCCTTGGAAGACCCATCTACCCAACCCCCAAACCGGGGCAGACTGCACATCTGTCCCACAGCTGGTACCAGTGTAACCCCCCAAAGGGAGACTGTGGCTTTGACCTTACACTGAGAATGGGAATCGCTTTCTGTGTGAGAGAGAGTATAGAATTTCAACTGTGGAAAACTTTTGCAGGTCAGAGGATAAAATTTAGCTGTAACCAGCTGAGAAATGTTAGTCTTATGAAGTAAATCTGTTCTGTCATTTGTATTTTGTATATTTTTGGTAAATTGTGGCAAAAGGTCAGTGCCAGTCGGCTTCTTTGTAGATAATGTGATTTGGGTTTGCTCACTGCTTATTTAGTTTTGTTTTCTCTGTTGGCATGTGGAGCAGGCCTGCCCTTTCTGGCTGCCTTTGATGTCTGTGAGGATTAGGGGCCACTTTGAATCCTCGGATACTTATATTGAGTACTGATTCAATATTCAGATCGGTATCGGCACCGGTACAGACCTATGAGATAGATTGGGTATCGGCCATATGTGACCGATCCACATCCGATACTTATTTAGTTTTCAGGAAGTTTGTAAAAATATAGCTCCTATTATTAAATTGATGAGTAACTCTTTCTCATTCTAGTTATGTTTTTGCGGCATTCAAGCTGAATGCTAACACTGCCTCTGTCTTTTTGCAATTCAGTGGGTGTGAGTGCAGTGACTTCTGCCTGCTGTGACATCATGTGCATACCCTTCGCAATACGAGGAGCATAAGAACGTCAGATAAGAGAGTGATGATCTGAAAGGTTTTTTTATCAGCAACTAGTAGCAGAGTGATTTGCGATTTTTGTAAAAACAAAATTTTGAGAGGTGGAAGCAGCATTTAGGGGTAAAATCAGAGCACGCACAACTGTGTGAGATCATGCAAGTAATATGAAAAAGCAGTGGATGATTTGGGAGTCAGCTGTTTAGCACACTCCTACAGCTTGTGATACATGAGGGGCTGCTATCAGAGCGAAGTTTAAGTGACTCTTGCCAGTGGGAGAAATTGTGGGGCATTTTAAACATTCGCCACTTGCATATCCTCACTTGGAAGATGCAAACTGCTAATGCCTCAAAAATGCTTCAAACAGGATCTACAGATGAGGTGGAACATTGTGTTATGTTTGTTACCAGTAGCTTAATTAAAGCTTTTCTGGCATACTTTTATTTATATATTATTAATATTTTTAAACTGGTAAATTCAAAGTGTGAATATTTATATATACTTTTATTATATTAAAAAGAGCTCTAGTATCAGAATCTGTAGGAGTATCAAACAGATGTATATCGGAACTGAAAAAATGTGGATTGGCCCATCCCTAATACTGAGCCTTTGCTCACAATCAGAGAGAAGTAAAATGTGGAAGTTTAGGAATAGGTTGGCCTGGGGCAGGGTAATTGTGAATTGGCCATGCCTTGGGCTGAGAAGAAAGGCTGCGGAAACATTGTCAACATCTGTGATGGCGCGTGGGGCCTGTGTGGTGAAGGGTGTTTGGGCCCTAAATGTGAGCTGTCGCGTGAACCTTCGTGAATAACGTTTTCCTTTCGGATCACTTTTCTGAATGTAGGACATCACTTCTAGATTTGTGCACACATCCTGTGGTCTGGTTCGATCATCTGGGTTTAGATTTCTCTAGGTTTTCTTAAATCTGCTAAAAAGTCTAGTGTCAGAAGGTTCTCTGCTCATTACAGTTGTTGTTGTTAGCTATAACCACAAAATGTGATTCATCTCATAGGAAGTTGGTTACTGGAATGTGTGGAAGTGGTGGTTGTCTGAAAAAATCAGTGGTAATATTTCTGAAAAGTTGTCTTATTTTACTTTTATAGCAAGTTTTAATGTGCTTATTTGTACTTGTAGTGTTCGATGGACAGATGAGTAGTAGTTCCTCTTGCCTGTTTGTCACTATGTCAGCCTTATTGTGTCTAAAATATGTAAGCTTTTTGCTCACAGGCTACTCACAGGAAATGCTTCCTAAACCACTTTGGTTAACTGTTTTTCCAGCAGAGTTCTGTTCAATGCTTACGATTTCTGTCATTCAATGCTGTGGTCTAAGAATTTAACACCTTATTCAGTGTTGTTTTTTAGACCAACACACAGTAAAACATCTACTGTAAATATCTGTGCTTTTTGGATCATGCAGTGATTGTATGTCCTTTATTTGGGGGGGGGGGGGGGTGTCTAACACGCTGCAGGAGAATGCTACTGAAACTTGCAGAATAATATAGCTTCTTCTATAATATTTAATATCTGGAAATATTTAATGTTGCAAGATTTCAGAAACTGACATTTGAAATGTCATTGCCCACACTGAATTTTTAGAACTTTTGAATTTTTTCATGCCAATACTACTGACCACCAGAATGCATTCTTGTATGATTACAGTGTCTTCCTTAATAACCAATGTCAATGATGTTGACCTGAGGTCATCAACCAACAGGACACCCTTTTCTGAAGGTTATCTGTTGTTTGCAGAATTTGCTAGTCTTTGTTCCCCTAATTGCCAGTGATTGAAACCCTGAACACCGCACTCTTGTCCGTATGCTGCTGTTTGGTGTATTTTTGGAAATGACTTGAGAGAATGTGGTAAGCCCCGTTTGGCTGTGCTCTGGTATCACAGGGCCATGCCCTTAATGTGTCCCCCATCACTGCATTTCAGCCCTTGGTTTTTGGGGCTCTGAGGAGACTCCTGAGTGTTCCTGCCTTTTGCCCTTAAGGCCCAGAGCCCCTTTTTCCATATGTGTATTGAGGCACATGCTGTTAAGACAGACAAATGCATTTATCCCAGAGTCTTTTATTTGTAACCACTGGGAACAGGAAATGCTTGTAATGACTGCAGTTTGACCTCTGCTTCTGGGGATAAGTCTTTGCCATTGTTCCTCTGTAGTGTTTTGCTTGTTTCTGCATGCCGTTATCTTGATGGAAGCCATTTTGTGTCATTCTGAAAGTGTTATGGACTTATACACACTTTGAGTGATTTGGGAGAAGTTGTCACAATAGTCTGTTTCTCCCTACTTTATAGAAGCTTTTGTTAAGCCTTTCAATTATTTAGGTCTTTGTGCTTTGCTGCAACATTAAGGTTATCTATGAAGACTTGTTTTTAAAGGTGGGACCCTACTGAGCACAGGGCTCCCAGCAATGTGACATTAAGTGATAGACAAGTGTCAGCCTTTGTCGCACTGCAGTTCCACTGAACGCCACAGGAAATCCTTCCTTCCCACTGCCATCAGACTCCTCCCTCATTCACACACCTACACAATAATCTGTGTGATAACCTGCTGCTTCTTGCTGTATATTTATTACAGGTTAAATCTATCATTGTGTGAAAAGACACTATTATTTTTGCTATGATGTGCAACAGTCTACTATGTGCAGTACTGTGCAGTGTACTTACCAGGTGCTGAAACATTATTATGTGCAATATCATAGGTTGTTCTCTAAATGGGAGCTAAATCATCTAATTACTCGCAAAATCTTATGTGCCCTATTACTACTTGGTCAATATTACTTTTCATTACTTAATATTACTTACTACTTAATAGTACTTAATTACTACTACTGATTTTTGCTATAATTTATTCTAAACTACCATAGTCATCAGATAAGCGGTTTCCTCTGGGATCAATAAAGTTTTCTGATTCTGATATCACGGTCAATTCATTGTTAGATCTACAATGGGTTGCTGTACTGTGCAGTTTAATTTAGTAAAATTTAGTGAATAACCAAGATACTGCCCTAAGAATGAAGTAATAAAACAGAGCAGTCTCTAGATCAGGAATACTGTAGACCTTTAGAACCGGTAGAGTGGTTTGGGAATAAAGCTACTTGGCCCAAGGTACTACCAGGCTTGACATTTTAAAGTTAATGCCTAGGTTTGTCGTAGATGCAGGAGCTGAACGGGTTATTGTGGTCACTAGTCACAGACATGGTGGGATGTTTCTTGTCCTTCAGCAGGTTTGTGTCCCCAGGGTGTGAGGAAACCAGAGGGGTATAGCCTACTCGGCGTCCAAACAGACTCAATTACCTCTATTCTTTGAAAGGGAGGTGGCAGACAGACTATTGATGGCCTCTGACAAGTGCCACTCCCGTTTTGACGGGTTCCTTCATCACTTGGGTGACGAGAAGCTGCAAAACGTCGGTTGAGACATAAAAACAAATGTTCATAATTCTGCTAAGACGAATAAGATCTGTTGTGCCTGATGTAGCCATTACTGGATACTTCATTGGAACAGGTATGAACTTAATATTTCTGGGGATGACATGGGAAAGTCAAATGTCACTGGCTGACATGAAATAGGGGGTCACTGCTCTTAATGGAATCACAGTAAGGAGATGTCGGACTGATCCAATAACCTGCTGGGGGAGCAGGGTATTTAATGATGGAGATGGGCTGAGGGTCGCCTATTTAACTGCCCGGAGGGCCTTACTGTTGCATCATTAAATCTACATTGTTCTAGTATATAATGAACTGGAAAAAGCAGCAAAGTTGTCAGTTACTTTCAAAATAAACATCATTAACTAAACAAAGAACAGTTCAGTAACTGTTTTGTGCTTAAAGCACCATCTGGCTTTTATCCAAAAATCTCATGCAAGAAAACATCTGCTTAAATAAAAGTACCTTGACTAGTATCATGGCCTTATTTTTTCTGAAATACCACCTTTCATGTTCAGATAAGGACTCTTAACAAAAGACAGTCAAAGCTGACTCTGGGAAGGTTGTAACCCATCTAGCTTGTGCTTCAGAAAACTGGCCAAGGTTGGTAGATTATAGCTGGCTTAGGATATGCATGTCTGTCTGAGTCACACCGTTGTTCCCGACCTGTGTTGTGCACGTGGGCAGCTAACTCATCATCGCTTGTGACTGCCAAGGTTGTGGTCAGTTGATGCATGTGGTTTTTAAGTAATTTTAAGTTAACCATTTAATATGGGTGGAATTTTGAATCTATTACACTTCAGTCTTTTCATTCAAACTGATTCTGTGTTGCTGTTCAAAGTTCAGTGGGTCATATTTATTTGTAATGCTGTAAGTGAATAGCAGACTCTTCTTATACAAGTGGGCCTTCCTTCAGCAAGAGCTTAAAATAGGCAGCCCTGGGTGGCCACAGCTAGTAGCTGATTGGAAAGAGACCCAGTCCCCCTTCAGTAGCTTCTGGCATCATGTAAATACGGAATACCGCCTCTCCCCCGGTGCTTCACTGGAATCATGCTGCTGTTTGAGATGTGAGGTGGTGACTGCTTTGGGTCATCATTTCATTGTAAAATATCTGAAGTCTGACTTCAGAGCCACAGGAAGAAATGATATAGAGCCAGCTCAAGGCATTGCTGTGCAGTCTACACATTGGTCCTTGCCTTTATCATCATGCACAATGGGAATTGACTTAACTCGTATTGCCGGGAAAGTTTTTTTGTACAATATTGAAATTTAAAGCTTGTGATATTTGAATGGTGGAAATGTGATAAAGTATTATCTTGGGGCTGAGTTCCATGTTGCATGGAAAAATGAGGCGGCTAAAATAATCTTTGACCTGTGACTTATGCCAGGCTGCCATGTTAGGCTGAGAGGCCAGATTGTTGCTTTTTATGTTAACATGCTGTTTTAAGAAGCTGCAGAAATTTCTTTGCAGAGGAGATATTGAAAACTCAGAAAAGTGCTCCTCATTTGCCCTGTGACAGTGATTCTTGCTTTTGAGGATTTATCTGTCTGAACTTCTTAATGTTCTGCATGGTACTCAAGTTGTCGGTCATAATACAAAATAAACACCCATATGCTAAATTTGGATATATTATGGTAGTTATTCAAAGTCCAGAAATACTTAATTATGTTGCACTCTAGAGGAAAATGGCAGCAGCATAAAGTATGTTTTAATCCTAGCTTGTGCTTAGAAGTAACAGCAGCATCATGCCTTTTTAAGGCACTATATTTATTCTGGGAATGTTCACACGCAACAAAATTTTTGAATATATAACTTATTTTAAAAGTTGCAAACTGTGAGTGTGAAAGAATACGGCTAGCAACCTTGCAAAGACTTTTTGAAGGGTGGTGTTTTTCTTTTGGCTGTGCTGAGTTTTTGTTTTTTTTTTTTTTTTTGACAGCCCCCCCGCCAAAAAAAAAAAACCAGGAAGACTGTTTGCATCCTAATTTCTGCCGTCTTTGCTGTGCTAAAGATATTTAGAATGCTAACATTGCATAATGTAAACAAAGACTATATTCAGATTTCATTTTCCCCACCATGCCTGGCACATGGGACCTCGCATGGTCTGCTCCATTCCCCTTGTTCTGAACTGTCTTAATGGCTAGCAGGTCACTTTAATGTCAGGTTGTGCCTGACTAGTGCCATATTGTTGTGACAGTCCTTCCCCATCCCCTCCCCCACATGAGCCTATGCCAGTCGATTGGAACTTCAGTCATTAATCACCTCAGGTCTCTGTGGGAAAACTCATCCTGATGGAGCATAATGACTCCAGGGGGTACTCTGGCCCACACCAGATCCTATCTGCTGAATTGCGTGTTCCCATTTCCCTTAACAAACGTACATGCAACAAATTAGTAATTCCTCCTCTCTCAGGAAGTGTTTAAAGAAGAAGATGAAGAGGAACCGCTGTATATCACACATCATGGTTAGAATAGTGTATGTTGATGTGCATTTTTAAGGAACCGCACAATGCTCTGTGCCTTAGCAGTGGTCTGTGTTTCATTTTCATGTTTGATTGCTTTGACAGCCATGCATCTCGCATGAAACCGAGGCTGCCAGGCTGTGGTCAGTCTGTCACTCGGCTGATGAGATCTGCTGTCATCCTGCTTATGTAGTAGGGATGTAGGGAGTAGAAAAATGAAGTGAAAAAACAGAAGTATACCTGACACACTCACAGTATATTACTCAGATGTGTGTGTGTGTGTGTATATAACTCTAAGATTAACATTCAGCGGTGATTGTGGGTGAGATTCTTCATGCCCTAGCTCTGCAGCACGGGGGGGGGGGGGGGGCCGGGGCAATTGGTGCATGGGTGGCCTTCCCAGCTATAACCTTCCCTGCCAGATGTAGAGCCAGGGGGCTGGTCCTAGCCGAGCATAGTGCCCAGAAGGTCCACGGCCATTTCCCAGAAGCGGCCTGGTCCTGCAGGGGCTCTCTAAAGGCAGCATTTTGCTCTGATTCCGGTGAAAACGAATGGCAGTCAAGGGCGAAGAACAAATGGTTTACGATTGTTGTTATCGTCAGTTAGCACATGCGCATTGATGAACGTGCAGGGAGGCTGTACCTCCCTCACAGTGCCATGTCCACTAGAGAACTGCGGCCGTATGGCTGGTGGTAGTTTGTCACACCTGATATGGTGTTGTTTTAACGTTGCTTCATATGCTGTAAATGTTTTTTTTTTATTTTTATTTTTTTTTTATTTTTTGTTGGAACTGAATCTTTTGAGTGGATTATTTTATGGAGCCTAAACATTATATAAAAGTCCAAAAAAAGGTTCAAAGCTCTCTAGCAGATTATTTTATATACTCTTTATTGTTTAGGAATTTTAACCACCTACTGTGTCTTTGTGAATAACAGGGATAATATACACTGTCCCCCTTCTACTGCTGATGGTCTTTGGTCCTGTAAAGTTATGTAACACTTCCACCACCTCGGATATTTTATCAGAAGACCTCTTCAGTCTGCATAGCCCTGAATGGCCTGAGAGTGATCGTTGCTGATGATGCACAGTACCATTGGCATTATTAAGCCAGGGACAGATGAATAGGTCTTGCGGAGTTGCCATAGAAACATTCCTTTGTCTCTTCCGAACAGAGTAAAGCACGACTTAGCTTTTTGGTGCTCTTAACAAGGCGAGCTAGTCACCTCGCCTCCCTCAGCAGGGCCAACACAATTGCCTCCTGTTTCTGAAGGGACCTGGGTGGGACAGGGCTATTCCGGGGTAAACCAGTGGACCTCAGGGAAGGGATTGAACAGGGGTGATGGAGTTCTGGGTCAGGACTACTATAGTGAGAGTAGGTGATCTTCTCATCCTCTTTATAAAAGGACATGGCTCTGCTGGTGCCCCCTTTCTCACGGCCACACTACCTGCTTCGGGTGTTTTCAGTTTGTGCTGATTCGTTATCAGTCGAGATGAATAATCACTGTGGCGGATGTATCAAGATCTGGCCAGTCTCGTGCCGAATCTCCCTTGTGAATGTGACCCATTGTGCTGCTGATTTAATGAAGAAGGATTTGTAGGGAACTACTCTGTAGTCTGCTGCTAAGATGCGTGAGTGTTTGGCTGTGTTTACCTCTTTGGCACACCTGGTCCAGGACTGGACACACTGTGTGCTTTGTCCCTCATTTGAATACCAACAGCGTATGGTTCTAATTCCAGTAATGAGAAAACAGGCTTAACTTGTGTGTTTAAGTTCACGCTCATCACTTATTTTCATGTTTTAAATTTATTTTTTCCCTAAGAGCATAAATTTATATTTTGTAAATGACAGACTTTCATGTAATGGTTTTGTCAATGGAGCCATGGGAAAAAGTACAGATTTCAAGTATGTTGGGGGCTGGGGCAGTAAAAGGCAATGAAGCACAGAGTATCAGCTGTGCAGCCTGCTGCTGTAGCCGCAGCTCTCTGCACGGCATGGCCGAATAGCAGGGATTTACAGTTTAACAGAAGGACGTCGTTCCTGGTAGGCTCTGTTCGTGCCGGTGAATGTGACAGCTCCTCCTCCTTGCTTCCGCCTCCCCCCCGACTCAGCCATGCATAATGCATGAGGCCCATTCGATAATCTTCCACCCTGCCATTATCAGAAGCTAATCAGCGCCCACTGTCTCCCCGCTGTGCTGCCAGGACACTCATGGGGGGGTGGAGAATGCGAGTGACACGACAGCAGCATGCAGGAAGTGCCGTAATTGGTCCCATAATCCAAATAAATGACTCTTTGACAGTGGTCCTAAGGCACTGAGGATTTATGCATTTAATGCACCCCTATAGCCCCCCCCCCCCCCCCCATCTCCTAACAGACATTTGATGGTTCTTGTTCTATCATTTCTACCTCGGTAATGAGAAACGAAGGGGGTTTGTTATCCTTTTGATTGCCAAAAAAAACTGCACCCAGCAGTGTGCCGGATCAGTGTTTATGTTGTGGAGGGAGGCTTTAGACTCGACTGCTTGAAATAAATCCAGGCTAATAAAAGGGAACTGGGGATTGGATGATGGAGGGGTGGGGGGGGCATTTGGAGTGCAGTGGGGCAGGGCTTCTGTAAGCCTGCCTCCACAGTGTGGGAAAGCCCTATGCCAGTCTGAAAATGCATGGGCTTCCTGAGGGGGACAAGTGGGGGAGAACTGCTCCTGCTGCGGGGGGGGGGGGGGGGCAAATTTTTCTTGTGGCACTTCTTAGTAA
>JAODUD010000062.1:3350710-3361419 GCA_026784285.1 Stomatorhinus walkeri | reverse complement strand
CGGCCCAGCACTGGCTCCAGCATCTCATTGGTAGAAAAGGGGTATCTGTGAGCTCTCCTGTGCTTGTGGATCTTCAGCCCCTGCGGGATCTGCTGTATCACCTGGGGTCAAAAATATGTTGCAGCTTGGTTTGTGTGCAGTTATTCAACCAGTGATTGTCTGCTTGTTTTTTCTCATCAGTGGTATAATTCTAAAGTGATGAAGTTGGCAGGTTCTTTAAGATGTGCATTTCTCCTTTCATCACGGAGACATCCTGTAGGTGCAAAGGTGGTAGAGCTTATATACTAAGGCAGTACTGAGCAGCCATTGGTGCAGCGATCAGGCAGCATGAAGAAAGATGTGCACGGCATTTGTTTACATAACATTTATCACCCTTGCAAGCAATCATCTCAACAATGTGACCTTCATACATCCATCGACAGGTCCCTTCAATAAGAGGGGCATTTTAGGAGCAGTGCAATGGCACCAGGTTCAGTTTGTTTATTGGATTTGTATGTCCATGGCTGTAATTACATGAATACACACACCAGCAATGTGTTTATATATAAAACACACATATATTGTGTTTACACATAGCTCTGTTCTTCTGCAGGTGAAGTATTTTCTGGTTAAGGTAAAATCAAAAACTAGTGCTTTGGTCTATGGCAGAGGTGCATTTTTTGCTGGAAATATGGACTGACGAGAGTATCCAGGAACTGGATGCAACACACACAAACATTTGGTAAATCACGGGATTTTCTTATGCATGCAGCACAGTTAAATTGAAATTGCTGTGTTGCATACTCAGTAAATCTATGTGGGCTGTGTATCATCCAAATAAGCCACAAAATCAGACCGTCGATCATGAGCTCACTCGTGCTGGGCGGTGCTGCTTTTCTTCCTGTGTTTTCTTTAATGTAAAAAGTCACATAATGATGATGGACGCTTGCTGAGCGTTCTTGCTGAAAAGGTCTATCTGTCTGTCTATTATCGACAGAGAAGAGAAGACTGAGCAGCTCATGGACTCCAGGCAGGAGCTGGACAGTATGGAGGTGGAGCTGAAGCGAATCCAGCAGGAGGTAGAGAGCCGTGTGGCCAATTTGGCCCAGAGACCCTGCAAATCGCCATGAATAACACCCCAGCGAATCGGCGAATTAAAATGCCCTGAAGAGCTGTCAACACGTGTCTCTCACAGCCTGCTGTGAAGAGCCTGCTGAAGAATTAGCTTAATATCTGAGCCTTTAATCAGAACCTGTAACTGACTTGTAGTATGCTCTTGGGTGTGTCTCCGGAGCATGTAGCTGACCAGTAATATGCATTTGGGTGCATCTTCCAGAACATGTGGCTGACCTGAGGTTTGTGTTTTGGATGCGTCTTCCAGAACATGCAACTGTTGACAGAGGCCCGCTCAGCCAGGGCTTACCGTGATGAGCTGGATGCCCTGAGAGAGAAGGCGATACGAGTGGACAAGCTGGAGAGTGAAGTAGGGCGCTATAAGGAGAGGTTGCACGACATCGAGTTCTACAAGGCCAGAGTGGAGGTACGGCGAGGAGAAGCTGGAAACATCAATACGTGGAAACCGCTCGTTCAATCTCCATAATTTTAAAAGTATAGGGAGGGGAAAAGCAGGGGCTGTGTGTGAATGTGTGGCCGCTGGATTTGCAGGAGCTGAAGGAGGACAACCAGGTACTGTTGGAGACCAAGAGTATGTTGGAGGAGCAGCTGGAGGGGTCGTGGGCACGCTCTGACAAGCTGCACGAGCTGGAGAAGGAGAACCTGCAGCTCAAGGCAAAAATCCATGACATGGAAATGGTGAGTCTCTCTGGGAGGTGGGGTCTCTGTTGTAGAAGCAGCCTGGAGATCTCCTGCTGATGACCTGTGGTGGCATTCTCGGTTGTGGTATGGGGCTTGTGAGGGCTTTGTGGAGCAGAAATCCATTTCAGAGTGTGCATGTGCGCTTAGGACCGGGACATGGACAGGAAGCGCATCGAGGAGCTTTTGGAGGAGAACTTGAACCTGGAGATGGCCCAGAAGCAGAGCATGGAGGAGAGCTTGCATCTAGGCTGGGAGCTGGAGCAGCTCTCCAAGACACCAGACCACTGCGAGGGTAAGCAGGCAGATTGGTACATTTTAATTATGCTTGATTGATTGAAGTAATTAATAACCTACATTTTTCCAGACTAATGTTAGACCACCTGCAGTTAATTTTTCCGCCATCCTGCAGTGTTTACACAGATTCATCAGAGGGCATAATAGGTTTCTATTTTGAGGCCACACTCATTTGGTGGTTGATTCCATAAATATTGTGTTATGATTGTCTAGAGGTGCTGATCGTGTTTGTGTTTGTTTGGCCTGTGTCAGACTGGAAGTTGGCCCAGGGCCGGCAGCACTCAATAGAATGCCATTACTTTTGCCTCATAGTGCCACAGAAGTCCCTGGGCCACGAGGTGAATGAACTGACATCCAGTCGGCTTCTGAAGCTGGAGAAAGAGAATCAGGCCCTGCTGAAAACGGTGGAGGAACTGAGGGCGGCAGTGGGCCCACCTGAGGAGAGCAGGCCGGGCGTGCTCGGTCTCCAGGTTGAAAACCAGAGACTGACCCAGAAGGTGAGAGAGCGCATGAAGGCCTGGGTTAGTGCTGCTGCGTTTGTGGTGGAAAAACTAGATGAACTAACAGTGTTTCCCAGTCGGGTCCTCAGGGACCCAAGGGAGCTAAAACATGGACTCACCGTGGGTCCGACTGGGAAACATTTCCCTTAGAAGTCAAACGGAGCCAGAGACATGCTCAAGGTTTTTTGAGAATTTTTTTCCAAGGCAATTCCTCCTGCATATGGGAAACGTCTTTCAGTCCTCCAATAATACTAAGCTTTCGGTGAACAAAAACCATAAAACGTCTTGCCTGCTAACTAAAGATAGACTAAATCCTCAGGTTTCACATCGAGGACTTTACGGCCGACTCTATACATTCCATCAGCTTTGAGATCAATTTGCGTTTCACTCAAATTAGCTGAGCTTTTTGCCAGATGTCTCACAATTGGCTGGTTGCATGCAAAGCCGCTTACAAAGACTTTGGTGACTCAACCTATTTGCTCTAATAATACTTATGTGACAGAGCGCACACACACACACGCGCACACACACGGGAACAGCTGCAACATTAAATTGGATCCTTTCAGGCAGCCTCCGATTACCATTGCAGGACACTTGATGACTGAACCACTCATTTGCAAATGATGCAGAACTTCCTCCTCCACAGCCGTCGTTAATCAGCTGGAGAGAAATGAGTGTTAATTGATGCAGGCAGGCAGACTGAATCTGTGGAGCCTGGCTCCAGCTGTCTGCCTGGATAACCGCGTGACGGGAGCCGTCGCAGGATAAACGGAAGTCAGACTCCCCACCGTGGTCCATGCTTGCCCTGAATGCATGTCACTTCCTGTCCAGCAAAGTCATGTTGGAAGGCATATCATGAGTGATGCATCATGTTAATAATAAATGTGGAGGAACTGGAAGCTTTAGAGCATATCAAAGCTTTATCAGCTGACTGTTACATCACATTTATGTGCATTGTATTCCATTAAAGATGGTAATAAAACAAGCATTAAAAACGAGCACAGCCTGTTATGGTAGCTCTTTGTATCCGAATTATAGCTTAGAATATATGGTCATGCCACAATGAATGATGTGGACCTTGTGATTTTCAGAATGAGGTCATTAACCGAGTCATTCTGTAGCATGGGTGTATGGTCAGTAAATGGTTAAGTGTGCATTTTAATGTGACGTTGCCCCCTGTGCAGCTGGAGCAGTTGGAAAGGGAGTTGCTCTCGGAAAGGCAGAGCCTGCAGGGTGCAGAGAGCCTGAGCGGGGACCTGATGAAGGAGAAGGCCCAGCTGGAGAAGACTCTGGACACTTTGAGGGAGAACTCTGACAGACAGGTAGGCCACTCTGCGGGGGCCAGGCCACTGATATCAGAGCCACCCGCCAGAGCACAGCAGCTGCAGATGGTTTTCATGCATTCGTCACTTTTTTATTAAATAACACAGGAACATTTTTGGGTCCCTTCTGGAAATGCCAGAGGTGGGGCTTTTGGTCATCCTGTCATAAGGCATTAACTGCATAATTGCCTACCTTTGACAGTGTCTCTGTGCTGCAAATAGAAACCAACACATCTTAGCTAGCAAAAAGCCGCGTCGCTATTAAACACTAGGAGAGTTTCAGCAATTTTTGGAAATAAATTTCAGGTGCATTCATTTAATGCTGGAGCCATTATTAAATCATTTTAAGTAGCCAGATCGCTGTGATGAAGAAGAATAATACAGCTGGGTGTGTTTACTTTTATAGCTCTGCACTGAGAGCATATATTCTGCCGCCGAATTAATGACTCATGTCACAGCATCATAATAAAATGTAATGGCAGGGGAATTTTTGTGAAATAATGGTGTTAGATTTCAGCCCTGGCAGGGTGTCATTTCCCATGGCATTCAGTAAGCTCTCATACCACAATCTCCCCATAACACAGATGAAAGTACTGGAACAGGAAAACGAGCATCTGAGCAGTACCATCGCCTCACTGCGGCAGCGGTCCCAGATCAGCTCCGAGGCACGGGTCCGAGACGTGGAGACTGAAAACCGGGTTCTCCACGAGTCCATCAAGGAGACCAGCGGCAAGCTCAGCAAGATGGAGTTTGAGCGTAAGCAGCTGCGCAAGGACCTAGAGCTCTACAAGGAGAAGGGCGAGAGGGCAGAGGAGCTTGAGCTGGAAACACTACGTCTGGCACGGGAGAATGAGGGCCTGCAGAAGCGTGTGGCCACCCTGGGGATCACCTGCGAGAAGGTGGAGGCCCTGGAGCGTGAGAACGCGCAGCTGGAGGTTGAGGGCCGACAGCTGAAGAAGAAGCTGGACAGCCTGAGGAACACGGCCCTGCAGCTGGAAGCTCTCGAGAAGGAAAACTCCCAGCTTGATGAGGAGAACCTTGAGCTGCGACGTGCGAACGAAGCCCTTCGATCTGTCGGCACCAGGCTGACTCAGCTGGAGCTGGAGAACCAGGAGCTGGAGAGCGAGCGAAGCCAGCTTAAACGCAGCCTCGAGCTGCTGCGAGCCTCCTCCAGGAAGACCGAACGGCTAGAGGTGAGCTGCCAGGGCCTGGACACCGAGAACCAGCGACTGCAGAAGGCGCTGGAAAACAGCAGCCGCAAGATCCAGCAACTGGAGGGGGAGTTGCAGGATCTGGAGATGGAGAACCAGAGCCTGCAGAAGAACCTGGAGGAACTGAAGATCTCCAGCAAACGGTTAGAGCAACTCGAGAGGGAGAACAAGGTGCTGGAACAGGAGACGTCACAATTGGAGAAGGACAAGAAGCAACTGGAGAAGGAGAACAAGCGTTTGCGGCAGCAAGCTGAGATCCGAGACTCCAAGATGGACGCGGACAACCTCCGCATCGCCCATCTAGAAAAGGAAAACCGTTCACTTGGCAAAGAGATGATCTTCTTCAAGGACTCTTGCACCAGGGTCAAAGACCTGGAGAAGGAGAACAAAGAGCTGGTCAAACAGGCCACCATAGACAAAAAGACCCTGATGACCTTACGGGAGGTAATGACATGGCTTACTGACAATGATTACTGTTGATCTGGAGTCTCCATAGACAAAAATGAACTGTGTCGGAGCAGGAAATGCTAGACTTTGATTGACATGCTAAATGTGATAATCATTGCTAAATACTGGTGTATGTCATTGATTTGTGGTGTTTCCAAAACCATTTTTGATTTTTTTTTTTATGTATGTATGTGACAATGCTATGTCTGTGTGCCATTTCAATGTACAGGAACTGGTCAGTGAAAAATTGAAGACTCAACAAATGAACAATGATCTGGAGAAGCTGACCAATGAGCTGGAAAAAATCGGCTTGAACAAGGAGAGACTTCTCCAGGATGAGCAGAGTTCAGATGACAGGTATCACGTAGACACACATGCAGCCAAAGTCCTGTCCAGCCCAACTGTTACAGCCTGGCTTTTGTACTCGCTTGGGCAATAAAGGGATCATATCCCTGCCAGAGTAACTGTTTAATCACTGGCTTACAGCAATTAGTGATATACTTATGACCGCTTATCTGCCTTGCAAGATGAGGCGCTTCCTCTCTTTCAGGAGGCACATGAGATTTAATCCTTATGTACGTAACCGGCTGAAGAATATCCTAGCAAAATTAGGTTCAAAGAATGCCTGATGGGTTATTTTGTTTGCTACCGATATGACAAGGGGACAAAAAACTTCTAATCTAGTTTTGGAAAAACTTCTGGAAGATCTGAATCATCAGTGTTCCATGCCTGCCCCCACCGTGTGGCCCTTCAGCCGTGTCCCCACCTCTATTCTTCACAGTAGGTACAAGCTGCTGGAGTCCAAGCTGGAGTCCACGCTGAAAAAGTCCCTGGAGATCAAAGAGGAGAAGATCGCCGCCCTGGAGGCTCGACTGCAGGAGTCATCCAACCTCAACCAGCAGCTGCGGCAGGAGCTGAAGACTGTGAGTCTGCAGGGACTCTGATGTCCTAAAATTCTATTTACATTTACAGACATTCAATCATCTATTTCCTAAGCAACATAAAAAGGAGTGAGACTAAGGCTGGGTGACATGTGGCTCTACGGTTTCGGACGCTGTGCCTGTGATTAGAAAGTCACCGGGTCAAATTCCGTGGTTGGCAAAGTGACGTCACCATCGGGCCCTTCAGCAAGGCACTTGACCCTTAATCGCTACAGAGACTGGTCCACCCTGCATTCATAGTTGTATGTCACTCTGGATAAAAGTATCTGCTAAGTAAATGCAAATAAATGTCAGGACAGCAGTGAAGCGGTCTGCAGCATTCGCTGCTGAGATGAGGCTGCAAATTCCTCACCAGTTGGCCTCTGCTCTTGTGTTAATTATAGTAATATATTTGAGTTCAGGTGGGCATGGTGGAGGTTTGAGGCTGACCAAAGATCTCCACTGCAGGTGAAGAAGAACTACGAGGCCCTCCGTCAAAGAGAGGAGGAGGAGCGCATGGTGCAGAGCTCGCCACCTAGGGCTGGGGAGGAGGAAGTGCAGGCGGTAAGCAAGTGGGAGAAAGAGAGCCATGATACGACGCGGGAACTGCTGAAGGTGAAGGACCGGCTGATTGAGGTGGAGAGGAACGTAAGTGTGGCCCTCATCGCAGCTCAACACGGATGACATGCCGTCTCAAACCTCTGAACGGCTCTCTGATGGCCGCTTTCACCCACTCGCCTACCGCAGAATGCCACCCTGCAGGCAGAGAAGCAGGCGCTGCGCACACAGCTGAAGCAGCTAGAGACTCAGAGCAGCAACCTGCAGGCGCAGATTGTGTCCCTGCAGAGGCAGACTGCCTCGCTGCAGGAGAACAACACAACGCTGCAGACCCAGAACGCCAAACTGCAGGTAAGCTGTGCAGTGTGTCTGGAAGGTTCCTCATGTTGACACGGGCTGGGTGAAATGCCTAAAATATCTCAGTATTTTCAGTAGTTTTTCACAATATTGATAACATCACAATATTCTATAATTCATATGTAGAAAACAGAAATGTGATAGGTGGTTTTGAATTTTTATCATTTATATGACGATAAATTACCAACAGACTCAAACATTGATGGAATTCCTGTAAAAATAGTGCATTACTGTCTATTATACAAGAACACAAGCATTTAGGCTGTATCACTATATTCAGAATATTAAAATTGACGATATGAATGTTAATAATCACAATATAATATCGACCAATGTTACATTTTATGATTCTAAGTATACATATATTTTTATGCTTTTTTACATGTATTAGTGATAACGAGTAAATGATTTGGGTGTTTGTTACTCTGTTGGCTCCTTGCTTATAGTCAGACTGAGGCCTTCCTTTCCCTTGCAGGTGGAGAACTCCACCCTTAGCTCTCAGAGCGCCTGCCTCACAGCCCAGAATGCCCAGCTGCAGAGCCAGCTGTCCAGCACGGAGAGCGAGAAGGAGGGGGCACTGCGGGAGCGCGAGGACCTGCGAGCCACGTACGAGCTGCTGCTGCGCGACCACGAGAAGCTGGCGGCGCTGCATGAGCGGCAGGCCGCCGAGTACGAGGCCCTCATCGGCAAGCATGGTGGCCTCAAGGCGGCTCACAAGACCCTGGAGCTGGAGCACCGTGAGCTGGAGGACCGGTGGGTCTCCATGCTCGGCAGACTGCTTCTTACTCTATAGATATATCAGCGATAGCTTCACTCTGCCACAGCGTTCATGAAGTCCAAAAAGTGCGTTCTCCGCGTTCTCCCAGGGTTTGTAACTATGTTTGGTTGTGCGTTTCAGGTACAACCAACTGCTGAAGCAGAAGACTCAGTTGGAGGAGCTGGAGAAGGTTCTGAAGGCAGAGCAGGAGAAGATGCTGTCTGAGAACAAGAGCCACCAGGCCACCGTGGCAGAGTATCACAAATTGAAGGAGGACAACGAGAGGTATGTCAGCCCCGCCCCCGCCCTGTGATTGCCTGGCGTGGTGTATCACAGCAACCAAGGTTTGTAGGTTTTTTTGGGGGGCGCACCTCTTTTAATGTGGGGTCGTATTTAGAGGATATGAAAATACTAGGGTCATTGTCAGAATGGCATCTCTATGCCGCCATTACCAGGTTAAACCAGACATACCTGCAGCTGCTGAAGGAGAATGAGGGGCTGCAGGTGGATCACAGAACCCTGAAGAGCCAGCTGAACAGCGCCAAACTGGAGCAGACCAGACTCGAGGCGGAGTTCTCCAAGCTGAAGGAGCAGTACCAGCAGCTGGACATCACTTCCACCAAGCTCACCAACCAGTGTGAGGTACATGAGCTGTGCCGAGGGCTTCAGAACCACCCGGGCTCTCCTGTCCTACAAGCCGTGCCGTCTGTAGCTGATCCTGCCTTGAAGTGTTTATGACCACATTAAGAACAAGGTATTGAATGTGTGCTGTACCTGTAAAGCTGCTCAGCCAGCTTAAGGGAAACCTGGAGGAGGAGAACCGGCACTTGCTGGACCAGATCCAGACGCTGATGCTGCAGAACCGGACCTTGCTGGAGCAGACCATGGAGAGCAAGGACCTTTTCCACGTGGAGCAGAGGCAGTACATGTAAGAATTCCGGCTCTGGTCCCGGTGCTGTGTCACCCTTGTTCTTTGCGTCGCTAACATCAGCGCCTTGTCCTTCCAGAGACAAACTGAATGAGCTGAGAAGGCAGAAGGAAAAGTTGGAAGAGAAGATCATGGACCAATACAAGTTCTATGACCCCTCACCGCCAAGGAGGTACGTCCTTCTCCAGCTCATGTTGATGCCCAGTGGACTAGGCTTTGATATACTGAGGCATCATCGCGTCTATCCCACAGAAACCTCAGTGTGTATCCTCTACTTTGCTGATGGCCTGATCTGTTGTGTATTTGTGTGTGTCTCCTATGCTGGGATCGTGGTGTAGATGTTTATTTTACTTATGTAGATTAGAACAGATGGGCTCGCAAGTTCTGTGAGCAGCTGACCAGTCCTTGTTCATGTTGGGTCATTTCCCTGGGCCCTCTGTAGCGGGTGTTTCCTGTGTCGGACATGCTGAGGATGTGCGAGCAAACCTCCACTGTTTCCACTGTGTCTCATGTGTGGCCGGGGGGGGGGGAGGGGCGCGTGTCACTCAGCCTGTTCCTCTCCATGCATCCAGGCGTGGCAACTGGATCACCCTGAAGATGAAAAAGCTCATCAAGCCCAAGAGCCGCGAGCGCATCCGCTCGCTGACGCTGACTCCCACACGCTCGGATTCTGGCGAGGGGTTCCAAGGCCCCTTGGGCCCAGACAGCCAGGACAGCTCCTCCATGGGCTCCCTGGACGACACCCTGTCACACAAGAGGAGCACCAGTGAGTATGCCAGGCTCCTGCTGGGAAAGTGGGTGAGAGGACTGTCTTGCGCGCCGCCTGCCCCCCACCCGTATTCTCTCTAAAACACGGGCAAACGAGGCCCACAGTGGCAGACGGACGCAGACCAGGCAGTCGGAGTGCGCCGCTGGTGACTCGTCTGCTGTATAAGGTGTCTTGATCTCGTAGACCTAATACTGTCTGTGCTTGTTTCTCCTAACTCCATGTGGAAGGGAAGAGAGGGCAGATCATCCATTTGCAGTGTCCCTCAAATGGTATGCTAAAGGGGTCCGCAGGCGTGGGGAGGCCCCGGGCCCCGGCCAGTCGCCATGCCATCCAGCTGCGTCTCATCCCCCCTCTGTGTTCTGTCTGTGTTAAAAGGTGCAATGCCTGCCGCAGCCAGCAGAACGTCCAGCAACTTTCTGCCTGTCCATGGGCTCTGTGTCCCCAGAACACCTTTCACATGATCTCAGTACCTCAAACAGACTGCGCTTCAGTTTAATTTTTCTCTGATTTATTTTTATCAGTCCCCTACCTGTATAAAGCATTTTTAGCAGCAGCTATGTAATTAAACCTTTGAATATTTATACTTGTAATTAAACTGTGAGTAACTGCTCCCAGCTAGGTACAGGCCACTGCGTGCATGGCAGTGAGTGCGATGGTGGCTGTTAGGATCGTGTCAGCAAGCCGTTCCCAGTGGGTTGCGTTTAATCATAATGTTACTACACTAGTTGATATTGAGCTCCAGACAAAAGGCTGTTTCAGGGAGCTGGATCCCACCTTTGCCACAGCCTGGGGCCGTTTCACCCTCCCCACCGTGGGGGGGGGGGGGGGGGGGGGGGGGGGGGGGGGGGGGGG
>JAODUD010000062.1:3334640-3347742 GCA_026784285.1 Stomatorhinus walkeri | reverse complement strand
ATGTGTACCCTTCCTCTTATCCCCATCCAGCCTCCAGACCCACCAGCCTCCATAGTAGCAGGACCACCAGTAGCTATAGCAATAATAACTCCCACTCCTCCTCGCTGGAGGTCAAAGGTATGGCCGCTGGGCTCCTCACACTCTCCTCTTCCTTTGTGGCCTTTTCTCCTGCTTATTTGTGCAAAGCATCGAATCCACTGGCCAGCCAGTCAGATGAACAAGGCGAGTGTGATACTGGCAGTGTACTGGTTTCATTCCCGTTAGACAGGCAGCACTGGCTTTGGGGATCTTCCCACTGTCACTCTCCTCGTGCAGCTTGACCTGTGTGTTGCTCTTATGTGCCTGATGGCGACTCAGTGGCTCATTAACGTCCTTTAAATGTCCATCATCGTCCAGAATTCAGGCGTAAGCCGTTCAAAGAAAATTAAACGGCATTCTAAAATAGCCTCCCCTCGAGGGGATGCATGTTTACATTTAGTCTGTGTGTCTGAAACCCGCCCCCGCCACCCACACACGCGCTCCAGTCTGGTCAGCACAGGGACGTGGAGGGGCCCCGGCTGCTGTGCTTAAAAGCAGATGGTTTCCTGCAGTCCTGCTGTGACCTGGTGCTGCCTGCCCGCCCGAGCGAGCCGCCGACGCAGGCGGGGACGGGCCGCCCGAGTGTCTGTCCCCGGCCAGCCGTGCACCCCAGGCGTTGGCGCGGGGGAGTGCCAACTAAGAACAGAATTTTATTTGTTGGGGGTGGGGCGGCTCTTTTGTACGATCTTTGTTATTAGTGCCTCTTGTCTTCCGAAAAGGCACCTCCATTTGCAGCTTTCTTCAAGATCTGGGGAATGAAGGACACCATCCCTGTCGGGGGGGGGGGTCTCTGTGTGATATTAATGGGTCCCGTTAGTAGGCCAAGGGCAGCAGGAGATGAGAGGCTGTGAGCAGGAGGCTGGGTCAGGGAGCCGCGCTGTGCGCCGCTATCCAGGGCGCCCTTGTGTCTGTGTGTGTGTGTGCGTGCGTGTGCGTGCGTGTGTGTGAGAGAGAGAGGGTTACTTTCAGTGTAGGGATGGTTTGTTTGTGCCTAGCGACAATCTTACTGCAGATGGTGAGCGATGAACCCAGCTACAGCTAGTTACAGGAGGGCCTTGCTGCCGTATACCTGCCCCATCACAGCACCACTCTGACAGTGTTGCATGCTGGGACATTCTGCTGCATTCCCTATGCATGGCCGCTTCGTCCCGTGCGGTTCCCCAGGGCCACACTGCAGGCGTGTCCTCTACCCTCTACTTTCTCCCCCGGCACGCAGGCACAGTGAACGGCAGCCACAGCCGGCCGCAGAGCGAGAGCAGTGGGGAATTCAGCCTCAGTCTGGACAACGAGGCCTGGTCCAGCGGGAGCAGCCCCGTGCAGCAGCCTCTGTCCCAGCGCGGATCTCGCCAGAGCCCCCTGCTCCTGCGCAGGAGCCTGGAGCCCCCCAGCGCACAGGCCAGGAGGAGGACTGCCTCACCTGGGAGCGAGGTGATGTCCCTGCAGAAGTTCCTGGAGGAGAGCGTTAATTTGCCAGAGGTGACCTACAAATGACTGTAGTACCAATCAGCACCTCTAGGGGGGCATCTGTTGGCCTGCAGTTACAGCACCTCACCACTGGGTTGCTTTATACTTTTATTACACTTAATATCGTCGTTTTTTGTGTTAATTGATAAGTAAGAAATTTAAATCTGTTTTAAATATACCAGTCTGAAGTCTGGACACATGCTTTTAATTCATTTGTCTCTTAGCTGTATTCATCACTGAGGCAGTGCAGTGGAACACATCACATATCACCATAACCAAGAGACACGTTCATCACAAGCTTCTCATTTTAGATTCCTCAAAATGGCCTCCTTTTGCTTTGATGGCAGCATAGCATTTTTTCACCCAGCTTACAGATACAGTAGCCAGCTTCTCCAGCAGTCCTGAAGGGGTCTATCCAACTCGCCCCAAACCAGCTCTGTAGGGTTTAGGTCCAGGAGATTATGGGGACCAGGTCACAGTACTTACTGCATAAGCTCAAGCTGTGCTGAGGTTCATTATCTTGTTGAAAAACAAATGATTTTCAGTAGGTGTGTCCAGCCTTCACTGGATCTGGAATTCTTGAGAGGGTAAGATGATTGCATCTTCCTTTGTACTAAGTGCCAGTGTGCGATGGTGTCCCCCCAGAATGGCAGCCAGGAGACCTTGGCCACAGAACCCTCTCGACTCTCGGCGGACTCCAATGAAGTAGTGCGGCGGGAGCGGGGCACACGCGGCATCCTGCGATCGGCCAGCGGGAGGACGCCAGCCACCGATTCCACCTCTGAGAGTCGGGCATCCAAAGCGGGGCGTCCCAGCCTGCGTAAAGCAGAGAGCACACGCGTCAAAGGCTCGAACCCCATGCGGCCTGCACTGAACGCCCAGGGCAAGGCCGTCTCCGTGTCGGAGCGCTTGGACGCCTCCTCGTCCACGCTGCCTCGCGCCAGCAGCGTCATTTCCACTGCCGAAGGCTCGACGCGCCGCACAAGCATCCATGACTTTATGTCCAAGGACACACGGCCTCCTGTATCTGTGGACCCAGCCCCAACCAAGGCCAGCCACCGGGGGCAGACCGCATCCAGTGAGTACCCCCCAGCCCCCACGCCCACCCCGGCCCTGCCCAAATCCACCAGCCTACCCCTGACAGGCAGCACTGCCCAGGGCAAAGGTCCAGAACTCTCTAGCTTGGATTCGTTCCTTGGCTCCACATTCACTGTAGATTCCGTCTTTATGGACACCATTTTCAGTGAGCCGTCCTTCAGCAGTCCTGGTAAGAGCCAAACATTCCTGTCCCTCAACACCTCCCTGGTCAGTAACATCAGCGGCCCCCCCATTAAACACACCTCCCGGCCCGTTAGAGCTGGACAGGAGCCCCAGCCCGGCCCGGGTTCATGCACCCCTGACCGTAAGACTAACGGTGATGACACAGGTGCCGATGCGGAGGCTGCGGAGGCGCCATCTCCCTCCTTGACCTCTGACGACAGCCAGTCCCTGTGGTATGAATATGGCTGCGTTTAAACATAGACCCTGCCTGCGACTTAGACCCTGGTGCAGATTCAGAATCCTCTCCAGCCACTGGATCAGCACTGCCACGCATTCACACTCCCGCCACTGGCAGCCAAACACCCGTCTTCCAAACTACGGTTCTCCAGGGGAGAAGAACACAGAACAAACTGTTCATTCTGACCACATTCATCCATGCATGAGCAAAGGCCTTCAGCCGGCACCCATCTGCTGTTCCACACCTGTGCTCCCTGCTTCTTTGATCTTATTTTATTTTTCTTTTATTTTAAATAAAGCACGGTAACCCTGTTTGCATGGTTCTGTTGAAGCATCAGCTTTTTGTCTTGTGGTTGACGTCCACGTGGTCTATCTTCTCCAGTCGCTGTCTGGACTTTAAGGACTCAAGCGGGCATCTCTGACCGTCTTACCTGGGTGGGGGCTTTGCTTTCTGGTCATGTGACCCTAACTTGTTGTTACTTCAGTCGGACTTAATGGATTGGTGTGGAAGAGCAGGGAATGAAACAATCAATGGGAGAGGAGCTCCGATCTTCAGGTTCAGTTTGTATTTATGAACTGAGAAGCTGTACATAGAACATTAGTATGTCATGGTTTAATAATGAGCATTACGTCCTTTTAAATGCCCTGCGTGACACAGCGGGTGGGCAGTACAGCCGCATTGCCGTTTATGCAGGTTTATGAACAGGCGCACAAAACGACTGCTGCTTGCCTGCTTTGCTACCGTGTGGACCGACATTGGTGATGTTCAGGAAAAGCTCAAGCTGACTGCCCAGTTTGGTAGAGCGCCCATAGCAGAATCCTGGATTTCAGGAACGGTTGCATTTCAAGCGAGACCAGCCGAGGGTCTGTAGGACCGACGGCTCACGTGAGCCGCTGGATAACAGGAGGCTGTCGCATGACATCGCAGAGCTTTATCGATAAGCTGCATGTGTTTCCAGCGCCAGTGTCCGCGTCTTAAATACAGCTGAGCTGATTACACGTGTAATACGAGGCCCTCGTGCTGCACTTTACTGATGGTATAAATGGCTGTGTATGCGGTCTGGTTAGTTTCTTCTAGCCCAGTTAACTTTTTTTTTTTTTTTTTTTTTTTAAGTATACGCATCTTAAGGATTCACTTTTTTTTTTTTTTTTTTTTACTATGGTTTTCCTGTATTTGCTTGTGCCCTTTCATCCTCCAGATGTATAATGTTTTGTGAGCTATGTTCACCTTTTGCTGTGAATGTACCTCCCGCTGTTTTGTTGTGTATCCTGAGATTTCGGGGCTTCCGTCCTGAAATCCCCCCCCCCCTGCATGTCGGCCACTCTGCATCAGTATGCGGTTCAGGTTCCTTTCCCTGTGCGCCTGCCTGGCTGCCATTTTGATTCACGCAATCAAAATGAACATGTGAACATGCTGCTTTTGCTGTGGGGAAACAAATCTATTGGTTTCATTCAAGAAAAACAATTACTCACTTTCCACGAGCCATCATGACTGCAGACATAGAAAAAAAACACACGTTGCGCAAAAACATTTAAATATATCTTTTAGTTTTACAGCTTCATGCTAAATGAGCTGCCACCACTGAGTAGCACTAACCACATTAACAGTTAGGCTAGTGAGCAGTCAGCGTTGACTGCTACTGGAAGGTAACTGGTTTTATGTGGTGACGGCTATTCTGCTGGGTAAACACTAATTCAGTGTGGCTGTCAGATTATCATAAAAGATGTACGATGGCGGTATAATGAATGGGGCTTTTGGAAGGGGTTTGTGTTTTCGTTTTTCTCATCGCTGCCGCAACAGCTGATCATACATGTAACCAGCCGTGTTCATGAATAATTGAAAATGCCTTTATTCTGCAGATGTGGGAGGTTTTCCTGAGCGCAGAAAGTCAAAAAGCAGGAGCGGGGAGAGACACAGCTCCCAGACATAGACCCCCCCCTGCCACTGGCCGTCGCCCTACTGGGCCCCAGGGGTGAGTGTCCTGCCATAAGCAGAGCGGTGGCTGTTTGGGGACAGTGACCGGGGCCTTTACCCCCCCCCCCCCCCACAGCACCGCGCTGCTCGCGGTGTGAACCGGCCCTCCCTCCATGCCGGATTCCTCTGCGGTGCACAAGGACGGCGACCTGGAGCCTCAGTGGGGACCCAGCTGGGACACTTTGCGTTTCGCATGTTCCCCTCGCCCACGCCGCAGAGGAGGTGCTCCCAAGCACATCTGTCACTGGCTCTCTTGTTTACCCCAGTTTTGTTATTCTGTTATGTTCTGTATTTTTGATTTTCCTTAATTTTGATTTACTGAAGTGTACTGGAAGCAAGCCTGTGTTGGTGACCCGTTGGGTGGGTTATGTGAACCTGAGAAGCATCCCTGCTTGACGCTCCTGCCCAACAGGCTCCCCCCACCCCCCCCGCCCTGGTCCTGGGTGCTGGTGTTTTCACGTGATCATCTCTCCTCTGCTAACTCACTTTCTCCTGTCCTTTTCTCTTCACTCTACCCTTACTGCCTCATCAAGAGGGAATCTCTCCCACCAAGCTCTGTTTCAAGCCTGCTAAAAAAAAAAGGTCCCCTCTGAGAGTGAAAATCCTGTTTTATATAAACTTCTTAAAAATCTTTCAACTAGACTTTCCTATCATTCCTTGAATCAAGGAGAAAAAAGGACTCCGTCTTAGAAATTTTATCGTGGCAATTTTTTGTAAGTATTGAATCTGGCAAAAGCACTGCCGCACGACTGACAGACCGCCGATGCACATGCGCCGGGGACCAGAGGTCTGTGCTGATGCCATCACCTGGGAAACGGAAATATGTCTTTGCGCGGAGCCAGAGGATCCGTGCTGCCTCTTCCTGGACTCTCCCCAGCCTCTGCCGTCTGCAGGCTGTAAACAACAAGCATGCACGTCCTTTCCGACCTGCTCCACTCAAGATTCTACACAAAGAAAAGCATGTGGATGCCGGGGGGGGGGAATGAAACTGGTTTGAGTATGTACCGCATGGAGCATTCTGTTATCAGGTGCCCCCCTCCCAGGAATGCAGACCTTGTCAAAAATGTTCCGTCTCCCACAGACCAAAATGCCAGGAGCAGCACTGCACCTTTTTCAGTTTTACATTCACGCTGTGAGTTTCCATTTGTTGCTGTGAGTTCAGAGCGCCTCCTGGGCTGGGCAGGGCAAGCCACCAGCAGCACAGAGGACCCAGCCGGTGTCTGTCCATTCTGATCGTTGCTCTAGTTGGGAATGACTGTGACTTTGAATAGTTCGTTCCTATTTTCCACTGTTACTTTTACATAAAGGCATTCGTGATCAACCAATGCAGCTGTTTGGTGTTTTTCTGTTCTTAAACAGGCTCACGGCCACGTAGCTAAACGGCTGAATGATGCCGGACGCTGTGTTTCTAAATGAAGCTCAGCGCTTGAGTGTGACCTTGTTTATGGGCTTTGTGGTGGTCTGGGCTCTTATCATAGTACAAATAGTACTTGGCATACAAAACTGTTGAATGACATTGAGCGGCTGATATTAAGCTGTGCGGGAGTCTTAAGCAGATGCTTATGTGACACGTTAAACTAAACCAATTCATCTGTTTACACGGTTAAATACATGGTTTCTCCTGTATTGGCCAATCTTGTGTCAAAGGCTGTAACATATCATTAGTTTGTAACTTTGGGGTCTTGTCTAAGACCAAATATGATATATGGGAGTACAGCTGTCTGTCCTGTATGTAACAGGTTTTAATAGACATCTTCTTAGATATACCAGTATGCTTTGCAGTAACAGCTTCACATTGTACATACGAAAATGATAAATCACTGGTAGCATGTCATGAATGATTAAGGAGCATTAAAACCTCACGTGGGAACATGACTCCTCGAGAATGATCCTGATTTCCTCCACATGAAGTCTGAAGTATGGAGATGGAATTGGAGTAGAATGGCATCCATCCCAAGAGCCAGTGAGCTGCAGGTGATGGGGCGTGTGAGCAGAAGACCAACAAACCCAGTTCTTTACTGCAGGAGGTGGATGCTACACAATTCAGTGGTCATACGCTCACAAAACATTCACAAAATGCTCACAAAACATCAATATCCCCACTAACAATGTATTGTGCTGGGCATAAATACCTTTTAATGCTAGAAAATGAACATACCTAAAATCAGTACTTGGAGTAAAAATAATTCCCTTTTGTTACGTTCTATAACAAAAACAACTTGATTGCAGGTGGGCCACTTATCAGCCAGCAACGTACCACATGACCTGAGCCAGAGCTGCGTCCTCTAATCAAAGCTCTGCAGAATCGGTTCATGTCCCGTTTCCCTTAAGAATCTCAGTAAATCTTCTGGTGTCAGCCCCATAGTGGCCGCGTTGGTCATGGGGTGAAAATATACCCTTTCGTGACCCCCAGTCACCACGTCGCTGTCCAGCACACATTTGACGCTGTTTTCCTGGTCGCAGAAGAGTGCCAAAGCCGTGGCACAGCCTTGGGCCACCTTCAGCTTCTCCAGCATGACCGATTCCTCGGCAAAGCGCAGGTTTCCGCTGCCAACACCCAGCTTCTTGGCCAAGTCGTTCAGGTTTACCTGACGGTCGTGTCGGGCGGACACAAGCCAAAGGCCCTTCTTCTTCTTATCCTTGAGGAAAAGGTTTTTCGTGACGACTCCCTTGAGGTGCTGCACGTGCGGCATCATTTCCTCCACGGTAAACACCTAATGTGGTAAAAAAAAAAATACATTAATATGATAATCATACAGTTTAGATATTTCACCTCTAATTCAAACTACAAGTTTACAATGCAAAACACTGGTATATTTCACTGTAGTTTTTGCACCGAACCGTTGATGTGAGATGCGTTTATTATAATGAATAAAACAGTGTAGCTCGTAAAATAAGCAATTTCTGATTGCAAATGCTCCCTCTGGTGGTCCACTATGGGTATCACAGACGCAATTCTAAGATTCGGTAGAAACGGACCGTTTTGACTTCTGCGCCCTCTGGCGGCCTGTATGAGCACATTAGAGCCGCGTACCACGACAGCCGAAGCTTTCAAAATCTTTGTACAAAAGCAGTCTATGGTATCAATATATTTCTTAACTAATCAGATAGAAATCAATTTTATTTCTAAGCAGCGTCATTACCTCCGGGTGGTCAACGCAGACAGTTTCAATGTTAAGCTGCTTTAGGTACTCCTCCAACTCTGATCGAAGTCCTGGTGATCCCATCATAAACTTTTATGAAAAGTAAAACTTTCACTTTTAAATGCAACGTATGCTTTGCAATAAATCCTTACACCACTTTTCTTTACGTCGGTACTTGCCGCCTGCACCGAAAATCACAAAAACTGCATACGCATTTTTGGCCCTAGTGCGCAAGCGTGACATAGCGACGTAAAACTAAACCAGTTCTTCGCTCAGATAATCTATATAATGAATGAGGTAAAATTTCAGCAGAGATAAAATTGCTTTATAATTATAGTGTTGCTGAGTTTTGTTTATTGTATTTGTCTTTATGCCGTTATGGACTAGAATATACAAGTTTTCAAATATCAGGTTCCATTTCATTACATATAAAAATATTATAGGTATAGTATATGTTGGAATCACTTCATTCACTATTTTTACTATTATTTTATCATTCTAATTAAATTTAACAAGCAATGCAAAATGTATCTATCAGCGACCTTAAAAGACTCCAAAGGAAGCGAGAGATGCGTTGTGAATCCGGCCGAACTGCATTTTGGGTAAATGTGTCATGGCGCCACGCATGGTGGCGTTAAAGTGTCATCTGAATATAACGCTGTGCACTTTCTCTCCTGCTGGTGTAATATTGTGCTTTAATGATTTGCTGGTGCGTCGAGAGTCAGTATCAATAAAAAAGCAGGTGAGCGATTTTTTCGGGAATAATAGGACATTTCCAGGTATTTAATTGTTTATAAGTGCTTTTCAACTTCAAACCAGCTCTCTGCATAAAACGCATTCGTTTTAAAACAGTGTACATAAAGAGATTTAATAAGTACAGTGTTTCGTTACAAAAGATATATTTGCCACATTATGTGCTATTCATTTCATTCTGTGTCACAAGCATCCAGGAACGTGATTTTTATGTCAGAACCCATATCGTAGCACATACTTCACTTAGCCCTGCGTATAGTGTCGTTATGCACCGGAAGCCTTTAGTTGTTCATGCAGTGGTGATGGAAATGTGATCTATGAGTTAAATGCATGAAGTCTGGCATTCCCCACGCAGTGCAGAGCACCTCCTATGCAAGCTTTTCGAAGTAGCACGATTATTTAACCGAACCTAACGCTTCACTGACACCTAGAAAACCGGCAGGTACTGTATACTGGTTCCTGCAGAACATCGCTGTGAGTCCATGCGCTGTGAAGTCAGTAAATGTTAATCTTTTTGTTGCTGTTGTCAGTGAGCTATGATGAGCGTGAAGGTTCTCCGGCTGGAGCTTCTGCTCTGCCCCAGCCGCGCCCTCAGTCGGCTACGTGCCCTGCCCTTCACGGAGGTACAGAGGATGATCTGGAGGGCCTCCTTCTGCAGCCTGAGCCCCCTCAGACCCCCTCTGTGCTCCTTGCTCAGCCCCAGCCTTGCTGTGCCTGCATATGCCTGCCCTCACCCCCACACTCGCCTCCTGGCCACCAAGCCTGTAAGAATCTCCCCTTTCATCTCCTGCCACCACTACAATTCAAGATGGATGTAATTGTTGTTGATATTCTGCACCCCCCCTTCTTCCTTAGAAATCATTTAATATAAAAAATATCCACTTTCTGGTTCAGCGTTACACAACTTTTTAAGTCACATCCTCCATCATTTATTTATTTATTGTGTGGCAGTGGGAGATGAGTTTAAAGATGATATTTTCCTCGTCATCAGGCTAAAGGACCTGGAAAGGTCTCAAAACCTAAACCGAAGCAGGAGCAGCAGGAGGTGGAGATCAAGAAGAGTATGACGCTGGCCGAGCTGGCGGGGGCCATGAAGAAGGACATAGGTTTGGATGGCTGGGGGTCTGGGGACCTAGACATCCTGATTTTGATCAGCAGGCGTGATGGATTTAGCGTTGCCTCACCAGTTTGCCATTTCAGATCACGTATATGAAGCTCTTCTGCACACCTCCGTCGACGTGGACTCCCTGGAACCCGACTCTGTACTGGAGGAGAAGTGGATAAAGGAGGTGGTCAAAATGTCCGGCATGAAGTTCAAATGGGCGACGCTGACGGTGGATAGAGACCGGGAAAACAAGGACGTGGAAAGACAGTAGGGGTGTTTTTGGACTTTGTCATCATATCTCTTCACGGGGAGAGTCTAAGGACACTCTCAGCTTTCACTGCAGATATGACATCATGCCTAAGATTGTAATGAATATATTCAGCTGTCAGAAACTGCATTTGTATAAGAGTGGGGTCATATTTAAGTCTCCACATTTTCATATGTGCTAGACCGCCCCCCGACCCCGCAGTATTGGTGTCCCGCCCCCCTGTCGTCACCATCATGGGCCACGTGGATCATGGGAAAACGACTCTGCTGGACAGTCTGAGGAAGAGTCAGTTGGCAGCCATGGAGGCTGGAGGGATCACCCAGCACATCGGGGCGTTCCTGGGTAGGGGGCGCTACTGAGCGGTATTCTTAAGGTCCTGTGAGTGGCAGCACTGCGGCTAAATTCAGGGTATCTGGTGCTTAAAGAGCTTGTCCTGAGTCAGGCACTGCTCTTGTAACCACGATGGGGATAAATTACAAGTGAACATAAAGTGGTTTAGTTTCTAGTATAATCTGTGATGTATTATAATGAATTGGTCATCATTCGCAGTCCAGCTTCCCTCCGGGGAGAAGATCACGTTTTTGGACACGCCTGGACACGCGGCCTTCTCCGCCATGCGGGCCCGCGGGGCCCTCGTCACCGACATCGTCATCCTGGTGGTGGCAGCGGACGACGGCGTCATGCGCCAGACTGTGGAGTCCATCCAGCACGCCCAGAAGGCGGGAGGTACCCGGCGACCCTGGCTTGCGGTGGGTGGGACTTAGGCCGTGCGCCGCCACTCTGACCTTCCCGGCGCTGTTCTGTCCCCAGTGCCCGTCATAGTGGCGGTGAACAAGTGTGACAAGAAGGATGCCGACCCTGAACGCGTAAAACGCGAGCTGCTGACCCACGGCGTGGTGTGCGAGGAGCATGGGGGGGACGTGCAGGCCATCCACGTGTCCGCCCTCAAGGTCAGCGATCTGGTGCCCCCCCGGTCACCGCTTCTCCATCCTGTTGGGCAGGGGGCGGGTTTTCTTAACCTGGGGGCCCTAGATTGACACAGACATGGACCCTCAGGGATTTCCAGTTTAACTAAGCAGGGCGGGTGTTCTGATTTCAGCCAGGATCCTGGGCTTTAGACTACGCAATAATCTGCCTCTGCCGTTGTGACGTGGTTGTGCTGATTTGTATATGACTTTAAGTCAGGCATATATCAGCTATCGTTGTATATTTTCTGCTTTGTTTTAAAGATGTAGAATTGGATTACTAAATATTTAACGTTTAATTGATTTAACTGAAAAATGTTTTTGTTTTGATTTGAGAATGAGCTAAATCTCCTACAGTATGTCATTAGGTCTTAAATGTCAGGTTGGTTGGAGTGAAAGAAAAAAATTTTAGAGGAGGCTTCAGGACCGGCCTCTTCTCAAGTGACCCTCCGCCTGCTGCAGGGGGAGAACCTGCTGGAACTGGCTGAGGCCACCGTCACCCTGGCAGAGGTGCTGGAGCTGAAGGCGGATCCCACAAGCCTTGTGGAGGGCACCATCATCGAGAGCCGAACTGACAAGGGCAAAGGGTGGGCCTGCAAGCTGCTGCCTGTCAGCACGCTAACACAGAGCCACATAGACTAACCCATACAGCACTGGACATGTTAGCTCTTAGCACAGTACCTGTCAGCACGCTAACACAGAGCCACATAGAGTCTACGTCAGCCCGTCACGAGGTTCAGGCCTGCAGTGGCGTATTATCGCGTTATCGCAGTGGGCATGCAGTAGTCACATCGTGAAAGGATGCGATGATTTCTTGAACGTTGAAAATTTCATCACTTGAAATTGTTAATGTTTGGGGTGCTGTTTCATAACTAAACATAACTAAAATGACTGATCCATGTGATTAAATATGTCTGATACAGGACTACAATCTTCGTTAGGCACGTTTCGTCCTTGCGCTCTGCATGTGCAGCGACTCGGCCTCAGTAACGTGCGGATTCATAATAAAGTATAAGGAACAAACTATTTCATCCTGCTATTACGGGGGGAGGCATCTCACACACACACCCCCCCCATTTCTGACGTCCCTGCAGGCCTGACATCTGAAGTCGTTTAATATAAACATTCTGATTTGTCGTGTGTGTATATAGTGTGAGTCTATTTTGGGATTGTGGTGTAAATAGCATAGACATTATACAGGTTTGCCGATTATATCTTTAGCATTTTTTCAGTTTTCCGAGTCACATAGTAGATGTAGAGGAGATTACTCTGGCACCATAAATGGATGACGACCCCCCCCCCCAACCTCTGATAGCCCTGTTACCACGGCGATCGTGCAGCGTGGCACCCTGAGGAAGGGCTGCATTCTGGTGGCAGGGGCCACCTGGGCCAAAGTGCGCTTCTTGTACGACGAGAATGGCCGGGTGGTAAGCGAGGCCGGGCCCAGCGTCGCCGTGGAGATCGTGGGCTGGAAGGAGCTGCCTGCAGCGGGGGAGGACATCCTGGAGGTGGACTCTGAGGTACAGCATCACCATTGGCCGCCTGGCTTCAGTTAGTTTCACACAACATCAGAAGCTCTTCCGTTTTCCTCTGAGACTTAGGAAAGTGAAGCAAAAAGGTCTTTGATGCAGCACAGTATTTATAATCATCACAGTTTTGCTTTTCTAAAAATGGCCACGTTTTTTTACATGGTTGAAAGATGCAGGAATTGCTGCGGTTGATAATATAAGATCAGACTTGCGGTCATGATCAAGGCTGTGCTTTGACACTGGGCCTTGTTGGGCCAGCAAAGGGCGCGCGAGGTGGTGGAGTGGCGCAGCTTCATGGGGAACCAGGAGAAGCTGCAGGAGGACA
>JAODUD010000062.1:3258040-3273514 GCA_026784285.1 Stomatorhinus walkeri | reverse complement strand
GGGAGAGAGAATTGCGTCAGTGCGCTTTCCCCACAGCCTGATGGGAGGACAAGCTCAGGAGAGCGGCCAGCTGATTGGTCGGCGCTATCTGAGCGAGGGTGGGGGGGGTGGGGGGGGTTTGCTGGTCCCAGGATGGTTTGACCAGCATCACCTACCCAGCTCTAGGTCTGCATCCCAGAACCTCATCAAGTCTGAGGGGATTTTACAGCCGGAGACAAAAGATTGAAATAACCAAGGAGTGCAATTATCCCACTGCATCACGCATCACTTTCCAGGTCCAGCAGTGGCCAAATAGCATCCGATGGGCAGAACCGTAAAAACCCGGCGAGGTGCCGTTTCAGGGACGCACTCCTGCTTACAGTAACCTTAATATCCGTCATTAAAACAAGAGGAATTTTCAGGCACGTCGCTCACCTCAAAGCCAAAGATAATTACGCTTCTGAAAGAAAAAAAGCACATCGCTGTCTCCTAGCATACAGACGGCTGAACAGCACACAGTTCTGGGGTTTCTGTATACCTCTTATATATACTCCCAAAATAAAATAAAGCACTATCAGAACTGTTATATAAAAACAAGGAACACAGAAGTGACATGTGCATGCGACACAGAAAGAAACAGCTGGTCAGTGGTGATGGTGTACGCTGATGTGGTCTCACCCAATCAGAGCAATGTGTAGTTCCTTAATATCATATTAACATAAATAATGTAACTGTTTATATGATATTTTATCTATATATGGACTAATAAGTATACATAACGTCTATTAAGTATTTTTATATAAGGTAAACAATCTGCAAACAATTCTGTATATATATATGTATAGCTCTGCATGTGTGTGTGTGTATATATATATATTTGTAATATATATGTATCGTCCCGCATTGTGTTTCAGATGTGTCACGCGGGCAGGAAGGTGTGACAGCGCCCCCTGGTGTACGGAGGATATGCAGCAGGAGGTACTTACTTGACGATTCCCTGCCTCCAAAGGAATGCAAGTTAAAATACAACACAAACGTTAAGCACTTCTGACGGGACGAGGACGGGGTGGACGGGGACAGGCGGGTAGTGCGGGAGGGGGTGGAGGGATAGCAATGGCTGCTAGATGGGAAGTGGGGGGTGTTAAAGTGGACCTCGTGGGAACAAAGGGACGAAAAAGTCATGAGATTGAGAAGTGGGAGTGGCAGGTGACTCCTGAGCCCGAAATCCCATCCACGCTAAATGACCGCTGGACACGAGGCCCACAGCGCCGCGCACTCATACGCGCCGCGCACGCAGGGGGTGCTGGGCCAGCATCTCATCACAGGCTGGGCCGAGGTCCTGCGGACTGAAGGTGAGGGTGCAGGTGTGGGAGGATGATCCGTCACCGAGAGCTTACTGACACCCAACCCACCCGGCGTCTCCTGTTACAGCTCGGACTGTACGTGACCTCGTCTGATGCCAAAGACACTAAGAGGCAGCTTGGCTGAAGCCCCCAGGACATGAGGTGCCCCCCTCCCCCCCCATCAGAGACACATGCGTTCCTACGGACCTCATCATGCAATCGATATGATACGATACCATCCCATCGGTCCTGACCTCTGTGCCCTCTACGAGGAAAAAACATCCATCTGAAATGATTCATTACTGCTGAGTGTCTAGCTGTGCATCATGGTTCCCACGGCATTTTTTGCATCACAGGAACCCCAAAAGACAACACGATACTAACCTCACATCAGAACTAAACAGAAGAAATAGGTCAGTAGCAATGACTATTGGGAAGGACTGAATGGAAGATCAATATGAGATTAGCACGAAACAAGCAGATCTGACAGGAAATTAGGGGTCTGGCTCTCTCACCATGTGAAAGAGAAAATGCTCCTGGTGAAAAGTGCAATTGAGTAGGTGGTTTGACCAACTCATCCAGCGCAGGGGGAAAAACACACGCACACCCACTTGGTAAATATTAAATTCCCAGGTGAGGGAAATGACGCATGTTCTACGTGAAATGAGCAAACTGCGGTTTGAAAATGAATTTGGACGTTTACAGGTGTCAAAAACAATAAATGTGAAATTTCAGGCCTTTCACTTTGCAATCACAGGTGATGAAAAATGATAATACCCATAAAATGCAACATTTGTGTCCCCAGTGCGTCAATCTGCACTGTGCGTTATCACTGCGGAGCACCTGTGCAGTCATGCTGAGATCCACTCTCGCAGTGCGAGGCGGTGCAGCAAATGCAGGCAGAGTCAAGTCACAAGCCATTAGAGAAGGAACTGCGAGACTTTGCCAACCTTGGCGAACAGTTCTGCAGGTATTAAAATTTTAATTATTATATGACATCAAGTCAGAGCAAGTGGGTTTTACGTTTAAGCATCCAAGAATTTAGTAGGTTTCATAAGGGAATTGCCCCTTGGCATAAAATGTATTATGCATCATTTAGTCAGTACGGCATTCAATAGGATTATGGTCCGTTTTCATGAGGTGGTTGGTCATGTGACACACAAGTATGGTCCTGGTGGAAGGACACAGACCACGTGGTCAGGTGGGGGGAGATTAAAGTAAAGAGTACAGAAGTTGTTATAGGTTTAAGAATCTCCATAGCTGGACTGCCACAATGTGTTAGAGGAAGATTTAGCTTTTACATTGCGCTAGAGTGACCATCTAATGCATGCCAGTGTGAGCGACTTCAGGTTTTACAAGCTACTGCAAAGGTCCCTGTGTTCGGCTAAATAGATCTTCTTGTGCTTTTCCTGGTTTGTTTACTTGACTGAAAGACTCATCCAGCCGTTTCACATTGACATTGTTGACACGTGCATGATTACAGGAGACTGACCAATCAGCACGCAGCAAGAACTCAGTGCTCAAGTGAAATCCCGGTCCTTACAATGAAATGGCTGAAATGGTAGTTTACAAACCCTGCCGTAGCTCACAGTGTCCTTCCTGACATGGATCAGAAGGTCAACTAGAGTGTCCATTACTGTGCCGTGTGTGTTAAATGGTGCATGAAAGAGGGAGAAGGAGAGAGAGGAAGAAAAAATGCCAAAAAAATCAACAGAGGAGTGGAACCAGGAACTCCTGAGTGGGGAGGAAAAAAATAACCTTTGGGGGGGCTCAAGGTCAAGTAGCTGCTCAAAGAAGATGAAAATTTTCCGTTTCCTTTAAAAATTTCCAGTTACATTTATTAAGTTTGCAGCTTTTTGGCTGTAGAAACCTAGTTCAGGTTAATAACACCTTAATCCTCACCCACTGAATCGCTTATCATCTAGCTCAGAAAAGTCAGAGAAAAATCCCACATCTGACCTGGAAAAATAATATCGCGGCACAACAGAAACTTCCACTAGATGGCGCTAAAAGGCAAAGCGCGATCAGACAAGTGCTGACTGCCGACTAGCAGAGCTACTTGGGAATTAGCTGCAATTAATACGGAACCAGCCTGTTAACATAATGGTGTGAATTTGTTTTAATCAAGCTGCTGACAGAAGGCAGCGGTTCCATGGGTGCGATGGGAGCATGGCATTGTGGGTAAGGGAGGTGAGCGGACGGGCATGGGCAGAGTCACAGCCAAGAGGGGTGTACCTCTCCTCTGGTGACACCTCCTTCTGCTGCTGGTGTGGCTTGGTACCAGACATCTCCCGGATGCTGACGGCGTAGATCTTGGTGGTGTAATCGATGCTCCTCTCCCTGGCCACATCGCTGTCATAGCCTGTGTGGGGGGGGGGGGGGCATCAGTAGGGGCCCAGTCGTAGGATCCTTGATCAATATGCTTAACTTGGATCATCTAATCATCTAAATGCAAATCCTTTCTTCTCCGTGTTCATGGTTAAATATCACCGCACATTCAGAATTTTCCAGAAATGCTACAGTCTTTACTAGGACCCCCACCAGGCATTTGGGTGGGGTCCGCAAGCATCTGGTGCTTCCTATTGCTCACAAACAGTCATGACACCAGGGGGCACCTGAAGTGACTTTCTGAGTTAACAACCCAACCCCCGCCGCTACGCAGGAGCCGTCAAACCTCCGTCCTCGTCGGTGTCGTCGTCGGATTCCTCGCTGTCCACAGGCTTAGTCTCGCGCTTCCCCGTGGCCTCGCGTGCCCAGACCATGAGCGCCGTGTCGGCTCCGCCCACCGTCAGCAGCGTGGCGTCATCCTGGGCCCAGCGCACGTTGGTCACATGGGCACTGTGACCCATATACTTCTTAAATTTGGCATATTGACCCTGTGAATCGGATGCACGGACGTGATCGGTGTGACAGTAAACACCGTGATGGCGTGTGACACTATGGCTGGGCAAAAAAATATCATGATTATTAGTTTGAACTGAAACACTTGTTATCTTGCATTATTAACGGTTACAACAATTTCCATCAAGGTTTAAGCCTGTTGCTGGTAATTTATCATTACATCTGTCACACGCCCCATAATTCTCAGTAAAACGATCCCCAGGCACCTTGACTGGAAAGCTGAAGAGCTTCAGGAAGCCAAAGTCATCCCCAGTGGCCAGTAGCTTCCTGTCTTTGGTGAGCGAGGCAGCATTGACGTCCGTGATGTCGCTGTGCGTGGGCCAGATGCCCTCGCAGGCGGGGCCCAGCACACATGTCCAGGTGGCCCATTCCATCCTCTCGATCTGGGCGGGGGGGGGAATAAGGCCGCAAACAGAAACAAGAATTGGCAAGAAGACCCTCACAATAAAACTGACAGTGACCACATTCACATTAAAATTATCAGAATATCAGAGGAAACGATTTAGATTGGTGTGAGGCGTCGGAGGGAGGATGAACCCAGTCACAGTCCCTCCCTTACATCAGTGGTTCGAATGGTCTGTCTCTTTCCTCTTGGGGCCTCGAAGAACAAATGCTCTTTGGCACCAGAATTAACCTGAAGCAATTTACCTGCAACAGAGGGAACATGTGTGACACGTAGGCCGGCGGGCGAGAGCAGGCCAGCGGGTGAGAGCAGGCCGGCTGTTTGCTGGACTCATTCCTGCTCCCATGAATCACAATGACATACCAACTGGTGCGGACAAACTTCCAGGCGCCCGCCGTCTCAGAGATTAAAGAAAAAGTCTTAAATTAACCTGGCAAGCTTGTAGAAATAACAAAATATCAATCCACAGCGGAAAAGGAATTCCCGGCTGTGTGTGTTCAGGCGGTGATGTGGGTAGAGAGATGATGGCCGTAATTTATCAGGGGTTTCAGGCCTTTCTGGACTACGAAGGAGGAAGCCTGCACGGCAGAAACTGCTGCGTCTCACTGAATGGGTCTGCATATACAGTGATGGTGTTTGTGCATGTGTGTGGGGGACACAAATTTTGTGTAATTTTGGGGGCCCCGTTGGCCACGAAGTCACTGACACTGGGGCGGACCCCGAAGGGACTTTTTCATTGGGGTCCGAGAAACGATCAATCCGCTCTGGTGCGTACAGGGTGCCCCCCCGCCCGTCCCGATGTGCCGAGTGCCACTCACCGCGGGTGTCCCAGTCAACGTGTGTGATGTAGCTGGAAGCTCCCTTGCAGATGCCTACCCTCTTGCTGCTCAGCACGTTATAGATGTCTACAAAATTGTCGTGTGAAGCCACAGCCAGGTACTTCCCAGCATCTGTGCAGAGACAGGGGGCAGCGTGGGACCAGAGGCTTCAGGACCAAAGAGGCGGTAAGCACCCCCCTCCCAGCCGACCAATCAGCTGCCACAATGGGCAGAAGCGGGTACACACACTGGGTACACACACAATATCTGACAGTACTTGTGCTCTCTTGTACCCGTTTGACGTCACCTTCCATCGCCGAGGACCAGGTTCAATACTAAGAACAAAAGCGCAGAGGATGGGAAAATTCCCTGGATGTCGTTCTTGCCCAGCCGGTTGCACCCTCACCAAACGAGACCAATCCCATGATTCATTGCACCCCAGTTCATTCTTGGGAGGCAAGTCAGCAAGACCATTCTTGCCAAGACCAGTAGTACGATCTTTGCATTCTTGGTATTGAGAAACACCCACTGCTTTGAGTGACTACTTACTAAGTAATGATGACACTACATGCAGGAACACCTCCAGAGAACCTTAGGTGAGGTGGGAGAGTCACCTTGTGAGAACCTGATGTCGGAGATGATCTCCTTCCTGTGATGGAAGGACACCATGTCCTCCAGAGTGTCCGAATTGACCACCAGGAAACTGCCGTCATTTAAGCCGACCGCCAGGGCTTTTCCATCAGGGGAGAAAGCACAGCACCGTCCTCCTGAAAGCAGACAGAGGGGGTGGGCGGATGGCAGCCCAGGAGGGTAAAAACACCTTTAGCTTAACGCTAACTATCCTGGATTTTATTCTTCAATGAACATCTGACAGTAAAGGCTCACAGGAAACAGCAGGATTGTAAATCACAATGGGGAGAATAGGGGGCATATCAAAACTGGGATTATTATAAGGGTAAGAATTTATTTCTCTGTAAAAAAAAGGCTAATGCATAAAATGCCAACAAAACACAGTGGAATGTGTATTTCAGATACGACCAGGATCTGCAGGGAATCCAAGTCACGGCCCCCAGAGTTCACACAACTGCAGCCCAGCTGGGGACAGAGGTGGTGTTTGCCTCCACTCAAACCACGCATTTACCTGGAGTCCGCTGTTGACCACATACAGTCACTACACTAAATGTTAAATAAACAGACTCTTTATTTAGGAGATGCTGAAGCGGCATGTTTTGCTGTAAAGCAAGAAGATTAAGCATTCAGTAAAAAAAAAAAAAAAAACACAGACCTTTTTTGAGCTTGCGGACAGCGACCATGCGGTGATTTGGGAAGAGCTCCCAGATGCGGAGGGTCTTGTCATCACTCACTGTGGCACAGATGGGGAGCAAGGGGTGGGCCGCCAGGCCCCATACCTCCCCCTCCATGTGACCCTGTAGTAATGGAGACAGACTGTCGCGGGATTGGCTCCAAGCTGATCATGTGATCATCGATCTGTAACTATGCTTCCCCTATTAAAATCATGATGCCGCCAACGTTACATATAAAACATTCTGTGTTTTATAAGCATATTTCACGTTTCAACGACCAGTTCACCGAATTTTCGAGGTGAACCGCTACGTTAAAAGAAGGCAGGGTCAGGGAACCGCGACGATGAAATCACGGCTAACCTTCACTAGACTAGTACCGACCAGCCTCACAGATCACCATGGCAACTTCGGAGTGCAGTCTGAGAGTCTGTATCATGGGGTTACTCAACACGCACGGCTGCAGCAGTTACGCACCAGATAAGAACCATCTCAGTGCTCAGAGACATGGCCAAACTGTACGGCTATTTCAGAGAAACAGACCACTCTATACATTATGTCTCTTGTGGGTCAAGGTGATTTAACTGGCCAGGTCCCAGAGAGTGGAATCCCAGTCAAGCTATTTAGACCAGGTTCACAAAAACCATGGATCCAGGCATGGAAACGGGACATGAACCATGAGGCGAGGCAGCAAGAAGGGAAGACAGGATCACATGACCGACTGGCTGGCCAACGCGGTGGCAGAAAGAGGGGGGCACGCTCACACTCGTGGGAACTGAGTCATTGCGATTCTGGACGCAGCTTTCTGAGAAACTAGACCAAAGTCAAAAGACCTAAAGCTTTGAGCAGTTCCATCAACGTGGCGAGTCTCAGTCCTGGGAGCGGCGGGTCTCAGTCCTGGGAGCGGCACGTCCTTGAAGGAGGCACCCAGACACAAGCTCCAGAAAAATAAGCTGCCCCTAGCGACAGGCTAGCCTGGTGGCATGTTTCTTTAAAAAATCCCAGCCCCTCTGTGAGCCCCGCCCCCAAACCAAGCCCCACCCCCACACACCTGAACCAGCAGAGTCATGGGGCCGCTCTTGTCGATTTCAAGTATCTCTCCATTCTTGGTGCCCACCAGGATGTGGCCGTGGCCCAGAGTGATGGCACGGATGGAGGGATTATCCTCCAGCAGCAACCCTGCAGACCAAAAACACCCATGAAACCCCAGAGATGCTCTCCACCCACCTCCATTCATAAAACAAAGGCTAGCGCAGTATTTTAAAGACACACAGAGGGTCCAACAGCATTTCCTACAACAACATAGAGGCACCTGCAAATACACAAGTCAGACTCTCCTGCCTTATTTGGTATACTCCCTTAAGTGTCACTGTGATTACAGAGATGGCCAAAAGGTGGCAGCATTGACAAAGCAAGGGAAGAAGTCAGCGCATCAAGGATCAAATCCTGGACATTGCTCCTATTACTTACGGTAAGAACTGCAATGATACTGTAGCATTAGATGCCCAGCATGAGTTTTAACAGATGTCAGAGTAGAAGCTGAGGTAACTGGTCCATTCTTTTGTGCAAGATGTTCTCTATAAATAAGGGCAGGCTGCTTATGTGGAACTAGGCCTGTATGAATGGATTTCTTGAGTGAAAAATTGCACAATAAAAAAAGGATGCGTATAAGAGTTAAGGTGCCAAAGTAAGTGCCCCCCCGGGGCTGAATCCGTCACAAAAGCAGGATGCCGATTTAAATCAGTGGCCTAATTTTACCAGTTGCTGCAGGATGAAATACAGTGTTGATTTTTAGGGGGACGGGAACTAGTCAGCACTCAGTGTTTGTTTGACTCACTGTTCAAATACACCTGCTAGGTAGATGTGCAGGTGAGAATAATCTGGGGAAGGGGAGCAGAGGGGGGGGGAGAGGGGGAGAGAGAGAAAGCCAGAGAGACTGAAAGGAAGTGAGGGAGGAGAAAAAGGAAGAGACAGAGAGAGTGAGAGAGAGAAAAAAATGAGTGAGAAAGCGAGAGAGACAGAGAGAAAGAGAGAGGCAGTCTACGGCTGGCAGTCTACTATCCATGAAACTGAAGGACTCATTTTCCTTCTCCGCCTCTCTCGGCGACTTGGGGCAAGGATACAATTTAGGGAGTGGAAGGGGGCTCCATAAAAATCAGGAAATGGTCACGAATGAGCCCAGTCCAAAGAGACGATCAGCAAGCAGCCTCAAAAGACGAACACAAAGCCTCTTCCATATGGCCCACTGGCTGCCTTTGCTGTTACGGGGATTTTGATCAAAGCTATCCCATAATATGCACCACAGGCAACAGGCCATGCCAACGGAAGCTGTATTCCAGCAGATGAAATGCCTTGCGTCTTACTGTCTTGAGCATGGTCCAAATAATTAGGCGGATGAGACCTCAGGACAGCTGAAGCCAAACTGGGTCCCTTACAGCAAATTAAAGCAGTAATAAAGGCAAGCAAAGATACCAATGAAAAAATCTGGATAAACTGCGCCCTGCACTGCAACCACAAGTAATTACATCCGACAAGCCTTTTCCTTGACTGTGGCTGTTGTCAAGCTGCACTCTAAAACTAATCACAATGAAAAAAACACATTCTGTATTTTAAAAATTTTCCACATACAAGTACAATTCCCATACAAGTTATGGAGAACTATACCGTAATCTAGGAGGTTAAGTACAAAACAAATTGCAGAATTATCTTGTGTTGTGCCTGGAATATTACTGCTTATTTATTTAAATGTATGACCAAATCTGTTTTAAACATGAAATAATTCTTCCAGAGAGCCTGTATTTAACCAGCTGGAATCATATCTTAGTCCTTGACTGTATACATTTCCATTCCATTTTATTGAAAACAAGGCATAATTTTGGAAAATATTTACTTGTTATGCACAAAACTAATGCTATTAATTTAAAACGTGCCACTTCCTTTTTTCAAGCCATCACACACAGTACATATTCCATTCCATTTTCTCAGGAAAGTAAAAATAAATTTAGTTGGCACTAAATACACAAAATAATGCAGATTAATGAGCATATTAACTTCAATATGCATGATGTTGACAGAAAATCAAAAACTGGATTTTGGATGCCAAGTTCTGACCACCTGCCACACTTTCAGCCTCCGAGAGAGTGAGGGAGATATCTTCTGGGTTGCCTGTTCTCAGTGCTGAACTGGGAATTATGTTTTGATATTCATCACATTGAGGTCCCTTTACGTGCATAATCAGTACACAAACAATTATCTTCCTATTCCACAAGCTCAAGTTTTGTTCAAAACAAGAATGAAAACACCTCAAAAAGCCTTTTTCGGTTGCAGGCCCTTCGATCATTTCCTGAAAAATTCAATGTCAGCAGAGCCAACCGATTAGGTTACTACACCACCATTCCTTGACTTGTCTGGCTTTAGAACATAAGAACATAAGAAGTTTGTGATACATTGGCGTTGTTTACCAAACATGCCTATGTAACACATTCATCCGTCTAGCCGAAACACGTGAAAAATCAGTATGCTGCTGAACATGTAGGAATAATTTTGTTTATGCAGCAGAAAAAAAAGGAGTACTCCCTCAGCTGAGCGAGGTGAGAAACAGCACGAGGTCAGACCAAGTGCCTGGCAGAGAAAGACGCCCCCATCATGGAACTCTGGGAAATTCTGTCCCAGGACAGGGCTGCAGCTGATTGGTCTGTCAGGGCTTAATGTACATTTATGGTGTGACTTGTAGAAGAACTGAGTGTGCTTCCACAACCAGAAGTAAGAAATGCTGAGGCTGGCTCATGGGAATTTTACTTGCACAAAATGATCTGAGTGCAGAATGAAAAATGATTTGTTCTGAAAGATAACCAATCAGATCTCAGTCAGATGTCAGACCAACCAATCAAATGTCTTAGTTCTACCTCCGCTAGTTGCTTGGACCCACCTCCTGTACAATCTGATTGGTTATCTCTCTGAACTAATCATTTCTCATTCTGCCCTCAGAACATTTTTCTCTAAGTAAAACTCCCACGGGCCTAAGGCTGACCTTTGGATCCAGAGGAGAGTGCTGCTCTCTTGATGGCAAAGGTTTTCAGGCACCTGTCGAACATGTCGTCCCACAGCTCCACCACGCCGTCCTTCCCACCTGTGACAAACCCCTAGGGACAAAGTCAAAGTCAACGCAGTGCATCAAGGACCCCAGGCCACCAGACACAGCACGACACCGCGGGTAAACGCATCGCTCACATCGCTGAGTCGGAAGCAATGAAGGACCGTCCGTGTAAACGTGTCACACTACAGACACTTCTAAGAGAGATGTAGGCTATCCACCATAACTCAGCCTGGGACTGAATCACTATCTACAAGAAACAAACAATGAAGGAAAAAGGCAGGAATGTTCCGGTCTGTGAGGGAATCCATCACTAAGCCCACTCTGAATATTATTGTATTTTGTTTTAAAGCAGGGGGGTGGTTGATCTTATCAGGTAAGGGTCGGTGTGTATGCAGGTATTTGGGATAAGCTGTAGGTCAGCCGTTCAAACTCAGGTGTGAGGACTCTTCAGCCAATCAGTCCTCTAGTTAGTAATCTAATTAGGGAGTAGTAGCGAAATCCCGCACACACCCCGGCCCTTTGCGGGTAAGGTTGGCCACCGCTGCTTTAAAGCAACACCATTTGGCACTATGAGATACCTTACATCAGTCTGTGTCAATGGTTCTCAACGGTGAGCCTTATTTCATTGGTGTCAGGCCATTTTTACTAGAACACTAATGAAGTCGCAGCAATTAAATTCAAGTCTGCAAACTGCCAATTAAGGAAACACATTTTAATTTGCCCATGTTAATAAATCCACCTTATGATGCTGTCCTGTGAAGGCTTGAAATGCTTAATCTGCTTCCTCGAAACTCTTCGCTGTACAACCGGTACGAGGAGAAACCTGCGTGTGGCTTGATGATCACTGCTCAGTATGGAGATCGCTTTCTCAAAGGACACTTGTGGGTTCTTCCAGGTTTCACGCACCATTCTCTACACTCCAAGCAGATCGGAAGATTTTTTTGAGGAAGCAGGGACAGACAGCCCCTGGGGCACTTGGGCGTTAAGGTCTTGCTTAAGAACCCAACAACACCATCATTCTGCTGCCCCTGGGATTTGAACCGATGATCTTCCAATCATAGGCACAGAACCTTAACCTGCTGAGCAACACCACGCTCCAGACGACCAAAAAAAAAAATAAAACCCATCCATATTTTAGTTCCCTGCAGTCACCCACCTCAAATATTTGCCAGGTTCTAAAATCAAGGGACAGGCACAGAGTAACAAGCTCTTTGTGGGCCTTGGACCTTGCAGGGCCAGGACCTGATTCGATTTGGCTGGCGCCAAAGCTGCCATGCAGTCCAGACTGAGGGACTCCATCAACAGGAAGTAAATCCTGCAGTTAAGCAGCCAAAATGGCCTCAATGGATTGAACCTGAGAGATTGAAAGGATGTTCTCCAGCATCCACGGGGGAGGTTCAGGATGTTCTGGAGGTTCATGATGTTCTGCTCCATACCTTGTCTAAGGAATACATGGCGAACACAGGTCCATCATGGGCTTTGATGGTCTTCAGAAGCACCACCTCCTTCCAGATGTAAACATCCCCGGTGGCTGCCCCCGAGAAGACCAGGTCCTCCCCTCGGCCGTAGCACACCGACATCATCGTCTCCGGCTTGCCTAGGTTGCCAAAGACCCCCCGCTTGGAGGTAAGGCCCCCACCTGTGGAGACAGCATGGAGCTCAGAGATCGGGCCCGCCTCAGTCCCTAATGGCAACATCACAGCTAAGCCGACGTGACTCGCATCTGGAAAACCAACTATGGCAGAAGGCCGCAGCAGTCATCCGATCATGTAACCGAAGTCAGTTTTATCCGTACACATGCTCTACAGCTGTTTCTGAACACATTCTTCATGGCCCTCAGCCAATCAAGAACATTGAAAACCTATCACACGTATGCTTGGAGCTGGGACGGAGCAAATATGTGGGCTGTCTGGGGTGGACTGAGCTAAAAAACACCAGCTTAGTAAGAAGGCTTGTGGCCAGCCTGCTCTCTTCAGTCACGTCCCCGAAGTCATCAAACATGGTACCTGCGTGTTGCCAGAAGCGGATGTGCTTGATCCCCACGGTGACCAGCTTGTCCGTTTGAAAGGGGCTGCACTTGACCACAAACAGCTTGTCCTTATGGCCCCTGGATGTGAGAGACGGCCTTGACTCAGACTTCATTATAACGGCCAAACATCTGCACAAACATACCAGATTCCTGGGCGGCTGTTTGCCACGAGTCAACACTCCGACTGTAATAAGACGAGTGACGGGGGAAAATGACAGTCAGAAGGCCGAGCCGGGTGTGATTACTGTGCTTCTGCACTAGATCTCCGTGACCCACACCGAGCGCTGTGATTGGCGGAGCGTGATGATCACAAGCCCCTGAGGGCGGCTCCCAGTACCTTGCCGTCGCCAGCTTCTCGCCCTTCTTCCAGTCCCACACCACTATAGAGTGGCTGTCATCAATCCCTAGAGACACCAGGGTCTTCCCGTCCGCTATAGGGGGGGAGACAGAAGATACAGCAGTAGAGCTTGTGCACATGGCTGGAAAGATGTACGAGAGAAGAAAACGGAATCAGTGCCAGTCAACCCATTAGGTGATATACACTATATAGACAAAAGTATTGGGACACGCCACTTCATCACTGAATGCAGATGTTTTGTTCAGACCCATTGTCAAATGTGTATGAAATCAACCACCCAGCCATGCAGTCAGGTTTACAAACATTTGTCAAAGAATGTGTTTTTCTGAAGAGCTCAGCGAATTCAAGTGTGGTGCTGTCACCTTCGCAATAAGTCAGTTCATGAAATTTCTTCCCTGCTACATATTCCACGGTCAACTGTAAGTGGTATTAATGCAAAAGTGAAAGCATTTAGGAACAACAGAAAGTCAGCTACGAAGTGGCAGACCACGTACAATAACAGAGTGGGTCGCTGGGTGCTGAAGCAAGCAGTGCATAAAAGTCACCAACGCTCTGTTGACGCCTCTGTCATTAACTCCAGCACCGTGTTGGGAGCTGCATGGAATGGGCTTCCATGGCCGAGCAGCTGCATGCGTGCCTCACATCACCAAGCGCAGTGCCGGGCAAGCCTCACATCACCAAGCGCAGTGCCGGGCAAGCCTCACATCACCAAGCGCAGTGCCGGGCAAGCCTCACATCACCAAGCGCAGTGCCAGGCATCGGACGGAGTGGTGTAAAGCACGCTGTCCCTGGGCTCTGTGGAAACGTGCTCTGTGGAGTAACGAAGCCCACTTCTCTGTCTGACAGTCTGATGGATGAGTTTGGGTTTGCTGGATGCCAGGAGGACGTTACCTGCCTGACTGCATTGTGCCAACTGTAACGTTTGGTGGAGGAGGGATAATGGTACGGGGGTATTTGTCAGGGGTTGGGCTTGGTGCCTAGGTGCGAGTGAAGGGAATGAATAATGCTTCAGCATACTAGGCCATTTTGGACAATTCTATGCTTCCAGCTTTGTGGGAACAGTTTGGGGAAGGACGAGCATGACTGTGCCCCAGTGCTCAAATCAAGGTCCATAGAGATATTGGTGGGTGAGTTTGGTGTGGAGGAACTTCACTGGCTCACAACCCCAACAAACAGGTTTGGGATGATCTCACATGGAGATTGCGAGCTAGGCCTTCACGTCCAACATCAGTGTCTGACCTCACAAATGCTCTTCCGGTCAAATTTCCCACAGACACACTCCAAAATCTTTTGGAACACCTGGCCAGAAGAGCGGCAGCTGCTATAGCCGCAAAGGGACGCCCAGCTCCATATTGATGCTTATAGATTCTGAATCGGACGGCATAAAAAATGCTGTAGGTGTTACGGCCAGGTGGCTCAGCATTGCCCGTGTCGGTGGGCAGCTGGATTGCCGTCGTCTGAAGGGGCCATGACTTGGCAACCGCTGATGCATCCTCCCCCTCTGGCTCCGCTGCCAGCACTTGATTGGCTGTCACCAGGGAATGGTATTTAATGGGTAGCTCTTCAGTTTAGATTTTTGTCTTTGAAGGCCTTTGGTTATATCTGATTGGCCAGTGTTCTGGAGATACAGGCTGCATATACATTAGGCTACATGACATTTTACACAGGCCCAAATTATACTTTAATTGGAAAAATTAAGAGACCACTTTATATATATATTTTTAAATCCTGGTTTAATCTGGTTCTGCTGGCAGAAGGCTGCACTGTGAGGCAGGCTGCTTCCAGGGTCGAAGTTTCTGACAGCAGCACACAAGAATGGACTGAAGCAGGAGACACTGGGAACGAGCAGAAACCAGCCTGGTAGAGGGAGGAAGTGACTTTCCGATGCCACAGATGACTGTCAGCTTATCAGGCAGCGCTTCATAAGTTGGAGGGTGACATAAGGTCACCTTCAAAAAGAATGGGAGTTAACTGCAGGTGTGAAGTGCACTGCTAGGACAGTTTGCATCAGGCTTCTAGAAGCAGGACGGAAGTCCGATAAAGCAGGGAAGAAGCCCTTCATCAACCGTAGCAGGCAAGATCCAGCGTGGAGTTCACAAAAAAATGTGTATTTTACACAGACACATACCCATAAACTGAGAAATGAGTGAGACTGTGGTGTCTGTGTTTTACACAGGCACATACCCATAAACTGAGAAATCAGTGAGACTGTGGTGTCTGTATTTTACACAGGCACATACCCATAA
>JAODUD010000062.1:3240426-3250682 GCA_026784285.1 Stomatorhinus walkeri | reverse complement strand
GCCCTCGCCCACGGCCATTCAAAAGTACCCATGAATGATTGGTTCTTAATGCTGATTGTTATTGAGCTCGGCTGACAGGTGCATTAAGGGTAACCTGGGGAGGAGGGTAATAATGACTACGTGCCGCGCGCCCCCCCCCCACCCCGAAGGTTTGAAAAAGCAACACCATATCAAGAAGCATAACAACAGCCGTGAGATTCCCATCACAGAGGCCGGCTGTTGCAAGTTTTTGATCTTATGTTATTATAACCGAATTGGACAGGATGATAAATAAGCACGGCACAGCGCGACGGGGTGTTCACATAAACCGACGCTGTACGGATTTAAATAACATCGTACGCAGTGTTAGCGACAGACTCGTGTGTCCCGTCTGACAGGAGACAAAAGCAACCCATTAATCAAAGGACGTGAAAATCATATCCGCAGGAGGCCAAGTCCTTCTGCCACATTCTGCTTAAGCCATATTTCCAATCGCAGCTTTGCCGTTTCACTCCTTAGCCTCCCCGCTAACGGCGGACCAGCGACTTACAGGGCATCCTGTAGAAGATGCGCTCGCCGGCGCCGTCATTGGTCTGCAGGAACTTGCTGTCCACAGACCAGTCGAGGTGCGTGATGAAGCTAGTGGAACGGTTACACTCTCCCACCTTCTTGTAGCGCTGGGACACGGCGTAGACATCTACCAGGCCGTCGTTGGAGCCCACCGCCAGGTAGGCGCCGTCAGGCGAGAACTTCATCTCGTGGATGACCTCTTTCCTGTCCTTGATGTGGACCACCTCGGTCATGTCCCTGGGGAGACACGGCGACAGCATGGGTCCTCATCCTCATCCCCGTCCCCGTGCCCCTCGTCTCCTCACCTAGAGAGCCGGGAACCGCAGGGACCGAAACGGCTGCTATGAAGCCGACGTGAAACTCTTTAATTAAGCTCAGCTCCTTCGTCTTAAACACAGGCTGCCACAGCGGACATCCTGCCTCCCTACTTTCCGTCGCTTCACCCTACCGGATTTCAGAAGCTTTCATTATTTTTTCTGCAACTCCAATAACTACTCCATTATGGGGCACACCTTGAAAGGGCTAACACCTTTAACCTTGGTGTTTTGAAAATCCTGGCTACGGCTCTGTCTCCGTCAGAATCCTAGATTAGGATGCTGTTCATATGATCGTGTGTAGGGGGGCGCTATGAGGCTGTGTTCAGAAGTCACGGGTTTGAATCCTGTGCTCCACAGAATAGCTGTTGGACCCCTGAACAAGGCCTTTAACCCAACCCCCCCCCCCCCCCAAAAAAAAACTCCAGGGGTGTTAGATAAATGGCTGACCCTGCACATGAACACCAAGGTTTATTCTCACCTGTGTGGGTTTGTCACAAAGCATGATGGGATATGCAAAAGCAAGCATTCCGAAGTACCTGGAAAGCACCCTAAAACAGCCCGCCATTACGGCTTTTTTCTTGTTTTAGTTATGTTTCATTTAAAAAAAAAAAAAGATCAAATCAAGCGGTGAAATCCTCAGTACTGCATCGTACGCTGCCTGGATGTGGAATCTGTTAAATCTGTAATGTACCGTTTGGTCCCTGTCCCAGCAAAACAATTAACCAAATGCAGCAATTGCGCAGGCCGTGATGCTTATAAGTGGGCGTGTGGGGGTGTCTTGGCGAGGAAAGATTATCTCTGTGCTGAACCGAATGGAATAGCGTCAGTACTGCGGCCAGTGATGAGCGGGCTTCCTGCTGCTTTCTGGCAGACTCTGACAGAGCACACGCCCGCTCGGAATTATCCAGGCGCGTAACTCGATTACTGCGTGATGCGATCGTAACCAGAGGCTTGTTAAGTCACAAATACACCCTGTGCACAGTCTAGACTCGATGCCTGTTTTGATCTTCTTACCCGGGAAACCACACCCATCCATGTTCATGAACACGGGAAAAAAAAAACCACGTATTAATCAATGGGAAAAAAAAAATGGGGGGGTTTGGAGGCTGAGGTTTCATACTTTCATTCTTTGATCCTGGGAAAATTCCTTATAAGGGATTTTGGTCCTGGACACCAAAAGCCCTGACAGAGGTCCTGAGAAAAAAGGGCCAGGATACGGCTTTGCAGCTACACACGGGGGGGTGAAGGCTTGGCTTAGAGGCCGGGAATGCAGCGCTGTGGCGAAAAGTGCCTGAAATTGGGGGTCCAACATGACCCATGTCAGTAAACCAACAGCTGAGTGAGTGAGACTCGCAAGTCACCGGTTGCAGTTATTTTTTCGGGTAAACACTTACATTTCATTTCTGGAGCAGATGCCTTTTTCCAAAGCTATGTAGATTTTTGAGAGGTCAAAGGTCAGCCAATCACTGACTGCTGAGGGCCTTGTTCATGGTTGACATCACTCTGCTGACCATGGGGTTTGAACCAGCGACCTAAAGGGCACTTCTGCGGTAGCGCTGGACTGCGGTGAGAAGCTGACTCCTGAGTGTGGCTCTGTTACTGTGAGCATTTACCTTACAGCACGCTGTGACAAAGTAAAACAAAAAAATAAATCTAAGCTGAAAGACGCATCAGCGTGTCAAAATGTGAGAATATGCCGTTTCTGTCAATGGACAGAAACAGCACTTCGATCGAATGCTGACAGTGTTCAGTGTAAGATGCAACACTCTCAGGGATCTGCTTAAAAACATCCTTGTTAAACATCCAGCTCTGCCAGGGAAAGCAGTTCTGGATTCTCGCCACACGTTCTGCCGCCGCTGGGTCATGAGGCGGCGCGCTGAAGTGAAACACGGCCTTGAAATGTGAATAATGTTTCTGTTTATTTGCTGGGCTCTGCATAGCACACACTGCACAATAACGCGGAGGCGACGTAAGCTGAAGCCAAGGGGAAAACGCTCAGCCATCGTCACCTTTCCGCTTCCTCCTCTGTGCATGTAAATCCCTTCAACAATTGATGTAGGGAATAATACAGGAAATAAGGGGAAATTAAAAATGACTCTTTAAAATGCAATCACAGGCAAGACTGCATGCGAAACGGTGCTTTTGCTGAGAGAATAAGTGGTATCACCCAAAGGGTCGAGTCTTAAAGAGACGGATCTCTATTTATGCTCATCCATGCTTTGTAGGGAGGATTAAAGGGGAGAAAGACCGGCGTTTCAGAGAATTCCAGTCCAATTAGCCGCACCCCCGTGGTGACCCCCCCCAGGATGTAATTAACGGAGCTGACAGAGACAGTGACCAGCACCAGCCTCAGTCGCCTGCTCTTCCCCGTTTCACGGACCGTGCCGCCCAGGACCGCGTCTGAAGAGAGAGCAGCCACATCGATAGGAGACTCCACTCGTTTTTTGTTTTTTAAATGGAAGATTAGAGGCTGACGTAAGTGAGTCTCTCCCTGTGGCCACTGGGTGGGGTGTTGGCTTTGCAGGACCTGTTACACCGGTGAGGAGGTACTGTAGTGAGGTGATAAACATGAACGCCCCCCCTCCCCCACCACAGGTAGCACTAAGCAGCAGCTGTGTAGCCAAACCACTTTCCAGCTCAGTATAATTCAGTGGGGACTTGAATCACTGACTCGTAACTCAATTTGGACTCAAGTCACAAATTTGATTACTTGGGACTCAACTCAGCAAAACTGATGAAAAGACTTGGACTCAACTTGGACTTGAGGGCAGTGACTTGAGACTTGGACCCGACTTGAACCCTATGACTCGGGATGACTTGAGGTTATAGTCCCCCTCAGGATACCATAATATTTTATACTTTCAATATATATTAATTCTCTGCGGTTTGCATTTTCAATTAGCTGAATGCAAGGACTCCGGAGACTGTCGGAAAGATGCGTCACTCCTGCATGTACACGGACATAAAATCTGTGTGAAGACAACAGTGAGTGGAGATTCTCTTATCAATCTGTCTCTACCTATGAAAAATGTATCCTACAATGTACTGTGGTAAGTTTGTAATCACAAAAGGTAAAAAACTGACATAGGTAGAGACTCACCTTGACTTGGAGTCAAATCACAAATTTGATGACTTATGACTTGACAGCATAAATTATGGAAAGACTTGGACTCGACTTAGACTTAAGTGCAAATGACTTGAGACTTGACTAAGACAGCAATGTTTAGACTTGAAACTTTTTCCATCCCTGGGAGCCACTAGGGGCGATCCTCAGATTTTAAAATGGGGCCATCGCACCGCGGCAGGGTGCTTTTTGTGGGAAAAGGTAGATTCAAGTCGCCAATTTTTCTAATGCCATAAATTTGAGGAGCTCCATCCGGAAAATGCACACAGCATGGGTCTTACTAAGCAAGACATCAGAATTTCACTGTGTTCTGGGATCTGTATTATAAGTCTTTTTTATATAATCTGTATTCCCTCACTCTTGTGATATGAATAAAATCAATGTATCCTACACCTAGGGCCACTGAGGCTAATTTACAGGCACAGCTGAGGATTAAGCTTAATCTTCCACCTTCTGGCGTGGGGGGTGGGGGGGGATTCCTCTCATGATACGGAACGTTTGTAAAACTGCATGTAGAATGACAATGACAAACCACATTCCAATGCACTACATATAGTGTATGTCACAACCATAAATAATTGGGGGGCGGGGGGGGCTGTGGGGTGCCCAAGGTGCGAGCGGTAGCTCTCTCAGGCTCCTACCTTACGCGGAGCACGGTGAACGAGCCGTCCTTCATGCCCAAAGCCAGCTGCGACCCGTCGCCATTGAAGGCCACGCTGCGTACGGACTCCTCCATGTTGCAGCGGGCGATGAGGGCGTGGTCCACGAGGCTCCACAGCCTGCGGGGGGGGGGCGATGCAGAGGTCACAAAATGGCCGTGCGTGACCTTTCCAAACGCAGGTGTGGGAAGACGGCTTAGCGCTGACAGGTAACATTCACACTACGCAGCTGGGGGTGCCCAGAACCTAGAAATCCCACCAAAATCCTTTGATTCATCTCAGCTGGCCTTAAGTCGGTCCATCATTCCTGTACCTGTGAATTCAAACCTTTCTGGGCCTGTCTCTATCTCTTCACCCCCCATATAATTCGGAAAACAATGGGAATGGGACATGGGCTTTGCTTGAAACTTCCCCCAAGCTCTACCGACAGGCAGAAGGCGCTCTCAGCGTCCGCTCGACGGCAGTGAACATCGGCACCCAGGTTCAATGCCCCCCCCCCGCACTGTTTGTCAGTCCCCGTGTCTCCAGCTTCTTAATCTGCGGCGTCTGTCTGGCCGAGACCGAAACGCCTACGCAGCAGGAGCCAGCAGCTGCATTAATTGGGCCCTCGGCAGAGGTGCTGGCCTGATGGGGGCGGGGCCTGTGTATCCTGAACCTGGCTGGGGATGCCATTAAAGCCAACCCTGTCAGACCGCATCCTCACAGAGTCTGCTCATTACCCATAAGTCCCTGCTACCTGCCTACTCTCACTTTGATGGCAGGCACATTAACGACATTGAACCTCCGCGCCTGACTGTGACAGAGGCTAACAGCCCCCGCAGAGCGTTTGATGGGCCCCTTTCTCACTCGCCGATATGCCTAGATCTTCTGATCAATATGACGGCATCGACTCATTGAAGCCAGTGTGCTAACAAATAGTCCAGTTACTGCAGTCAAACCACATGCTTAAAAAGTATTTAAAATGACTTTTTTTTAATCAGTGGATTTAATCTGGTAAAATGAACATTTAACCAAAATGTTTACTGGGGTTTTTTAAAAAAAATGTGTGTTAAGGAATATTTTGCTAATCAACAGAAAAGTTTCTACAGTCAAATCCATATATTTAAAATCCATGTCAAGTCAAGGAAGGTATTTAAAAATTAAGATGCTAAAATCCACATTCTGCGCAAAACCATGTGGTTACTGGGATTTAAAATGTTCTGTGTTAAGGCATGTCCACCCAGAATAGTCCACTTTATGAAGGATGGGGGGGAGCAGAATAGTCCACTTTATGAAGGATGGGGGGGAGCAGAAGAGTGCACTGGCCTGACAGAGCGGTCGTCGCTCCCGGTGACGGCGAGAGGCTTCTTGGGGTGAACGTCCATCGCCCAGAGCTCGCCCTCGCAGTGGCCCTGCATGATGAGCAGCGGTTTGTCCCGGTCGCGCACCATCACCTCGAAGATCTCGCTGTCCTGCGTGCCCGCCAGGATGCGGTCCGCTCTCCAGCAGACGCTGCGGATGGACAGACCTGCGCGCAGGGACGAGGACCATGATGCACGTGGCCGGACCGTGACCAAATACCCCCAGGAACAACCACCCCGTTTCCAGCTGATGTGGTTGAATCCTGTGTGACTCAGCTCCTCTCCTCTTGCCAGATGCAGTGCGAGTTTTTTTCCCCTGTCAGCCTTGTCTGTGGAGACAGCTTGCCAGCTGATGGAGACCCAGGTGAGGCGTGAGCAGACACCGTAATGCCTTCCCGTCCTGCTGCGCCGCCGAACGCTACAGACGGGCCATTGGTGCAGCCAGCGGAGACCTTCATCAAGGTGCCAACGCGCAAACCCCCCCGTACCGCGACTCGATATGGGGCAGACAGACGCCTCACTCAGACCCGCAATCCCACACCCTGCCCTCACAGGCCCAGGCTGATAACCTTCATAATTACCGCCAGTTAATTAGTGGGACTCAAATCAGCAGAGCCACCAGGCAAGGCCCCTGGGCGCCCAGTGAAAAGAGAACCTAAGAGCTGAGCCCAGAAGGAGACCTGGAGTGGGGCGGCTGCAGTGTGGGTCCGCCGGCATCCAACCGGCTCCACTAGGAGTCAGCAGGTTAGGGCAGGATCTCCTGCGATAATCCCTCTCAGGATCACACACTCTGCCGTCACAATGATCTTCAGGGAATCACCTGCCAGCGCAGAGACTGGGCCAAATGCACAAGCTGGAAGACAAGTTTACAGCCACTCCAGGTGTGCCGTACTAATCAGCTGAAAGCTGGTGGGGGTGAGGCCGGGTTGGTGGTCTCCCCGCCCCCCCCTTATGAATGGCGTCCCTTGGGGGGGGGGGGGGGCTATGGATGGAGGCAGCCAGCTGGAATGATACCACACGCAGGCCTGGAAAGGTCAGGCATTAAAATTCAGGACCCCCCCACACCCAGGGCAGAGCAGCAGGGAGGGGGGGGGGGTGGGTTAGAGGAAGCGAAGCCCCACGCAGTGCCTTCCACAATTTTTGTCGGACGAGAACGCAGATCTGCACGTAGACGCTGAAACTCTCTCCCTCTTCACCAGCTCCACTTCCTGGTCAACCCAAAAAGGCGACATGCAAATTAAGTGCAGAGACACGGGTGATTAATTATCCGCTCCCCCCACCCCACAATGACAGCCAGGAACCAGGCCTAATTACAGGCTGATGACACCACCTGCGATGGAAGCCCGTAGCTCGTTAGGAGGAGTGACCAATCGCAGCCCTCAGGAAGGCGCCATTAATCAGTAGCACTCCCCTGCCAGTTAGCCATTCAGCTCCACACCTCCCGCGGACCCAGCTTGGTCTAGTCTGGCTACCACACTCAGCTGAATACTGTGTACCGGACCGACTGACCGTCATGAATGGATTAGCGTCACGTTAACTACAGACCTGTTTCAATCTGTACTCTCCACCTGTCTGACTCCATATTTTTTTGGGTATTAGATTTAAAAATGAAGAAATGTGGTTAAAAAAACAATACATGTGAATCATCGTATCAGACTATCACAGAGCCCAGATGGTCCCTGCAGCTGATGGAGAGCATTGTAGGTGTGACGTCATCTCAGGCACGAAACCTACTTAGACTCCCCGGAATGATCTCTCAGAAAGTGACACAGGCAAACTGGAGCGTCTCCTGCTGCCCCCCCCTCACCTTTATACCCCTGCTCAGCCTCCCTGAGGTCGATTTTGGTGATGGGCTTGAAGTCTGTGTCCCACAGACGTATGCAGCCGTCTCTCCCCCCGGTGGCAAAGCCCTCCTCGCAGGCGTACATGCTGAAAATCCCCGCCTGGAGAGGTGTGGGGAAAACCCAACACAGATGCGAGAGAGAGAGGGAGAGCAAGAGAAAGAGAAGGAGAGAAGGAGAGAGGGAGGGAGAGGGGGAGAGAGTGAGGGAGGGGGAGAAAGAGGGAGAAAGAAGAAGAGAGGGAGGGAGAGAGGGATGGAAAGAGAAGGAGAGAGAGGGAGGGAGTGAGAGATAGAGAGGTGGAGAGAGAAAAGGTGATCATAAAAGAGGGAGTAAGAGGGAGAGGGGGAGAGAGTGAGAGGTGGAGAGAGTGAGGGAGGGAGAGAAAGAGGGAGGGGGGGAGAGAGTGAGGGAGTGAGAGAAAGAGGGAGAGAGAGAGAGAGACGGAGAGAGAGAGTGAGAGAGAGACAGCTCTTGGTACACAACCTACACCACTTATTGACGCTGCCCTGTTTCTGGAAAAAGCCCTCGTTCGGCATCCCCAGTGAGTACGGTGTGCTGCTTTGATTACATGGCAGGAAGATAATTCCACATGCATGCTTTGTAAAGCAAGGACGGCTTCAAGCACACATTCTGCCAGTTACAAGCCTGCAGCCACTCCCAGCTCTGCAGAATCTTTCGTTTTTGAGCACGGAAAAGGAGAGAAAAGACCAACTGAAATATTCTTTGAAGTATCATGTTTTTTTACTTTATAACACCACAAAATCACAATGATGGCATATCAAATGTAATAAATGTTTACCTGTCATATGGTCATATGAAACAGACAAATAATCACCTTCTTATTGTCCAGATAGTTTAACTGCAGGCAGCTGCAAGCCAGAAAAAGCCATTATGCTGTCACAACACATCAGCCTGAATTTAAATAAAATGTGAATGAGGCACTCCTGTATTCTGCATAAAATAACAGACACGATCAGTCTCAGGACCCTGACTAGAAAAAGCAGTTAGAAGATGGATGAATGAAAAAAGCAACAGTCCTTCAACGCCGGTGTGCTTGCATGCAAACTGTGGAGCGCTACGGTGAAAACGCCCTTGAAATGGTTTTTTTTTTTCTTTCGTGTTTGTGCACTTTCAAAGGATTACAGAAACATGCGTGCAGTGCTGGAAAATGAAGAAACTCACTTTCAATGCATCCCCGGAATAACTTCATTGTTAAAATAAAAAAAGGATGTGTTTGTCATGTATGTCAGAGGGGTAGTAACATGCTAAGGGAAATGATAGGGATATTTCTTAATCGGAGATATCATTCATCCACCTACTCAGGCTTTGGACTGGGAGTATTTGTTGGATCGTACACCACAGACTCTCAGCACAGAGCTTTCTCTTACTCTGAATTAAAGTCGAGGCCGTTCCCTTTTTCTGTCTTTGAACGTACGACCCACTCAGAGTGGAACAGACCGACCTGGGTTCTGTTTCGGTATCAGCGGTACTCAAAACAGGAAATGTCACTTACTGCTAAAGAGAGCTTGGTAATTAAGACCAACATTCAAGGAAAAGAAAAGATCTGCTGGTAAATTCCTGCCTTACCCATAATCCAATGCGGCTGGAATGAATGACAACTAATCCCACATCTCCTACATATTCACTCCATTGCCCCTCACCCAGCTCCTGTGGCTCTCGTATAATTATTATTAATATGGTCTTTATTACTAACTGCAGCTTGTAATTCTGACCTTTTCTAAAGGCTGAATATTCTACTAGAACATTTAAAGCCACGAGTGGCGCGCAACGCTGTAACGACAGAGCCTCCAATGGACGCTGCGTTACCTGCTACCCTCCTGCAAGACCTGACGCCCAGGGACACAGAACAGCATCATAATGTGGTGCCTTGCGCCGATATGAGCATCGGAGACCCACGACGCCCCCCCAGACAGTGACCACACAATAGCCTGCTTATGGTCATGAGGCTGGGGGGTACTCACCCCATGTGCCGACTGCACGGTGCGCACCAAGTTCATGCCCTTCCACACATAGACGTCCCCGTTGAGCGCCCCCGAGTACGTGACGTCGTCCTTAGAGGAGGCCACGCACAGGATGGTCTGCAGATCGCCCGCCTTACCGAAGATCCCTCGCTTGGGGGTCAGGGCGTTCCCACACAGGGACCAGAACTGCAGCAGGGAGATGGAGATATTTTCAGGTGGGGGGGTGGAGGTGGGGTGCTGGTAAAGCTAGGGGGAACTCTCTCAGAAGGCTGTCGCATCACATGCAAAGACACTTTCATTAACACCACTCCTCACTAAGTCGCATCACATGCAAAGACACTTTCATTAACACCACTCCTCACTGAGTCGCATCACATGCAAAGACACTTTCATTAACACCACTCCTCACTGAGTCGCATCACATGCAAAGACACTTTCATT
>JAODUD010000062.1:3221514-3236688 GCA_026784285.1 Stomatorhinus walkeri | reverse complement strand
AGAATAGGGTGACCAGGGATGCAAATGTCTTCAGAATCCCCAAGGTCCCTGTGAGCTTGGACTCCAGGAGCCCCTTGAAAATATCAGGCCCGGCCATGAAATTTGTTCTGGCTTTGACACCACGGCTGATCCCGGTACAAATGCAGGTCTCCTGAGAGCAGCCTGAGGGGTCGTGGTGGCCCCTCTATTCCACGCTACATCATAGCGGGTCAGAGAGTCGGAGACCTCAGGGGTCTGGGTGTGCCGGAAGACGGGCAGAAGCACAGTACAGAACTCTCCGGGCAATGGTCCCATCTGCACCACACATATGTCAGATTCCCAGGCCAAGAAGCCTCCTTGCGACCCTCGCCAATGACGTGCACCTACCCTGTCCGAGTGCCCGGTTGCCGTAGCCAGCACTTTGCCCCTCTTCCAGTCCCACACGCACACCGTGTTCTTGGCATCAAGGCCCACTGACGCCAATCGCTACCAAGGAAGCAAGGGAGACAGAGTTTAGCCGAAGGTCACCTTGACAAACAGACCCGGAGGTGCGGGACCCTGTGCCATACGGTGCCTTGTAGACCTCAAAAACAGTAATTTACGACGGCGATTCCGGCTCCGTGCCAGGCTGAAGGTCATCACTTCTAATCAGAGTTTGCCGCCAGGTCACTGCGGAGGAAGACACCAAGCAGCTGACAGGCCAGGGCCACTCTAATGAAGCTTTTGGCAGAACGATAAAGGAGGTACTGTAAATCGGTTGGGTTAATCATTGATTGCATTTTTATGAATCTAGCACAGCAACAATCTAGCCATTTCAATATATCTGAGACAAGAAGCTGAAACACCACTAGTTAGTAGCAATTCTAGCTAGAGAAGCAGCAGGTCTCTGCAGGCCATCCAGCATGCAGCAGATGGAACTGGAGCAAGAGGCCAGTACAGTACAATGAGTGGGTGGGTCTTCTGGTTCGATGTGACAGCGTGCACCTCACAGTCTGACCTGATAGTGCCTTTGATAATAACTTGACATTTGAGATTCAGTCAAAAATCGGTAAACGATAAACAGAAAACCCAACGGCACGTCTGAAGTATAAAAGTGAATTCCGTGATATGTTTGCGCTCTAAAGTTTAAGGATAACAGGCAAACAGGGGCAGACGGGATTCAGACATTCCCCATGACTGAAACTGGACTTGGAACCTGGAGCTGACAGTAAATGGTGAGGATAGGGGGGTGTGGCTGGTGTTAAGACTGACGAATGCTGCAGGGAGCTCAGGAAACCCACTGTGCTTGGCCATTATACTGATGAAACCCCACCCCAATTAAATTAGGTTTTGAATGTAAATGTGCAGGAGCCTTAATTAAATTAGCTGAGAGAAAAAAGAGGTGGAGTTTTGTTACATAGTGTTACCTGGTAGAACCATTTGAGGATAGCAAATCAACACAGACCAGACCCATATGTTCACAAAGATAAGATATTGGACAATAAAGTGTACTGATTTCTATCAAGAATCATCCTTGATGGTGCTCCATCATTCACATGGAAATAGTGAGTGAGTCTGTGACTTTGTGAAAGAGAACAATCTGGGGACAGACTTCCCTTGACCTTTAAAGATTTTTAAACTAACATAAGTAACAAAAGAAGGTCAATGCTATGAACAAATCTGAACAATCACTGGGGGAAACCATGGCTGCAGATAGATCTGTCTGAAGGTCAAGGTGAAGGTTCAGCTTCTGTAGATGTCAGACATGACAGCACTCAGTCCAGCCAGCCATAGCCTCAGATATAAAGCCTGTGTTGTGTCATTGCATGTGGGGTGAAGAAGATGATTAAATATTTAATCAAGCGGTCTGGCCCAAGGGAAGATCTTGGGTGACATTCCTGGACAGTGATGTCCACTGAATACTATCGTGTGGAGCAGCAAAATGACCTTCAGCAGATCCAGAAGAAGACAGCTGGTACTCAGCTTGGCTCTGCCCCTCAGAAAGGGAGAGGGGGGTATTTCAGTGATTTTTAATGCCTCCCGTTTCAATTAAGAGAAGTGGACAGGCTCTTAAGCCAAAAGATGTAATTCAAGGGAACCTGTTTGGTGTTCCAAAACTTCACAGGGCCCTCCAGGAATTCAGTTTGCCTTTAATGCAATTGGAACTTGGACCATCACTCCTGTACCACCCCGCATTTCCACCAATGCTTTAACACGGCGGTCTGTGGGGCTGTTTACCCCCCCGACTTGCACTTAGGCTCTGAGAAAACAGCAAGCGAATCCACTCCGAGGGCCAGACTAAGGAAAACACCAAGGTAGAAACAACACTCTTCTATTAAAGGAGAGCCTGAACACCTAGACCCTCATCTAGTTCTGCGCTTCTCCACCTTGTGTTTCTTCTGCTACGGCCGGGTGTGTCTGCCTGACGGTTTCATTAGGTAGCTCGCCGCAGGCTAATAGCATTCTGCCACACATCCGCACCGCATCCAGCCGTCCTCATCCAATCAATTACTTGGTGCGCGCGAGGGACACATTCTTCATCAGTCACAATCTCAGGGGTGACGCTGCATTGGTCAATGGAGAATGAGGAAAAAGATCCTCAGTCATGCTTATTCTACAGCTTCTCCATGCTCCTGCTTTGACCTACATTCTTAAAACGACTGCACTAGATGCTAGTGGAACAGGCAAAACAATTGGCTCTCATATACGTCAATCAGAAGGGAGTACAGCCAATGAGAAGAAGTGAGCACAAGATCAGCCACGCCTCCAGCTATAGTGTTTAGCTAGGTCATGGATGCCAGTAAGACAGGGCATATGAAAAGGCACCATCCGTTCACTGGGGCAGCAGCAGAGAGGGGAGGGGTCTCGCCGCACCTGTCCATCCGAGTCGAAAGCCAGGCAGGCCACCCCGTGGGTGTGGATGTCCTTCAGGATGGAGGTGGTCTGCATGTCGTACGTGTCCCACACGCAGATGTATGGATCCTTCCCCACCTGGCCAGTAGCGACCTGAGTTTTATCCGGATGCAGGGCGAGGCTGGAGGGGGGAGAAAAGGAGAGAAAATCGACAATATGAATGTTGGCACGAAAGATCTCTATCTTAAAAAATGCTGTTCTGCATTTCTGGCGCAAATTATATATGAGATATGACCATTTACCGCGAACTGTGACCATGAAAGGAACCTCTAGCAGAGATCTAGACAGGATATATTTAGAACACAATTTCTAAAGCTCATTTAAAACGAATGAAAACTTCCATCCTATGACATCATGTTTTCAGACGTCACATTTTCCGCAAAGCTTCTTGGCCAGTGGAAATACACGTTACATTGTAAATGTGGTAGAGTCACTTAATTAATGGCCTGGAGCATTTTATTATCTGTAAAGACAATATGGATAGTGGCAGCATAATCTGCCTCAGGCTAACCATGCCACCCATAGCTGAATTAAAAAAAGAAAATAATGAAAAGAAAAAAATCGATTGCATTTTGATCCTACATACAAAACACAATCTCCTAAATATGTGTTTGGGACTCTAAGTCAGGTTTACCAAAAAATACAAACCAAACAGTCATTAAATGGTAATTATTGAAATGGTTTTCATGGTAGGCCGGGAAAGAAGACCTATGCATATAAATATCACCCAGTTAAAATCTAAAAGCTTCCATCCAAGGTATGTTGCAGTAAGATAAATAATCACTGAACATGGGTTTTGAAGATGCCTGGAAGTTCATAAAACCCACAACAGACAGAGTGGAGCACAGCTGAATGCTGATTATAAACACTGCCAAAACAGATGTTTATCAGACAAGACTAATGTAGTATGAGAAAAGATCGAACCTCTACAAGTAAGACTGTAATAACAATAATGACCCCTGATTCAATTGGCAACCTACTTCCTCATTATTACTTCCTCTGATGATCTATCTCAAGAAAAATAGTCAACGCTGGTCCCAAGTTGGTCAGTCACATACTACAAAATTGTCCTTAGTGTCTACACTGGACTGTGTTGTTTTTCTGTGTTGTGCTCTGTATATGTTATGAGTGTGTGGGCTAACGTGCGAGTAACACATTCGTCGTGTAAGTATATGTCATAATAAGACTTTGAATCCTCAAATCCACAGTTTGCAGCCGAAGCTTTTTACGCAACATCAGTGCTTTTCCACAAGTGCAGACCTGGGAAGTTGGACAGTACCTCACCCCACAGGCGACCGTAAACTGATTTTGAAGACGGGCCCTGGTGTTTGCGTGGCTAGTGGTGTGGGAAGTGCAGTGTCACTAGGGTCTGTTATGTAACCAGCTTCCCAGTTCCTCGTAAAGGAAATACCAGCCAGTTAGGGCGAAGCCTCACAGCTTGTCAAGTCCCTTTGGCGATGGCTGCTTGAGGCCTATCCTGCCACAGTTCCAGATAATCGCAGCACCGCTTGAGGTTGCTCACCGAATTGATACCAATAACGGACACTTTCTCAAGGTTACCCGGTGGGTGGATGCAGGCAAGTTGGAGCCAGAGGGAAAACACAAACGTTTAGAACAATTTCCACCTTGTCGGGGGTGATTAGGGACCCGGAGGGCTTGATTCCGACTAGATGGATCTTGTGGCCGGTGCCAAGGGGACAAGGTCGTAATGCAATTAGAGGACTGGCTCCAAGCCTACACCACACTTGCAAACCAGCTCCACAATGAGGAACACTGCAGCTGAAAAGGGAGAGGAAAAAAAAACTGTACCTAAGAGTCCAAACTCATTTTGATACCAAGAATGTTTGCTGTTAATGAAAGCATTAGACCCAAGTCTTCTTCTCAACATTGTGCTTGTCAAAGTGAGGCTACAAAACACTCCTAATTTCGAGAGCCACAGTCAGACAAGTTGAATTCCCCGAGACACTCAACCGGCTACTAAATCCTTCAAGATGCGATGAGCCCGATAATGGGGCTTTTGGGTGGGGGAATGGTACGGGGGTGGGGGAGAACCCTATTTATCTCCCTGATGCAGTTGCGACGGAAGAGGAGAGGGGCCTGGGGAAAACCTATATTCACACCAATCACGTAGCAGACCTCACTAATCCCATTCTGAGGACTCCAGATCTGGAGCATCTGGTGTTTTGTGGCCCGAGCATGTACGACCCTGCCACAAGGCACAGAGATGTCCTGTGAGATCCAGCACCACCAGTCTGGAAGATAGCGACGTTTGATCACCCTTAAGCCCCTGCAGCATTTCCAGTCCAGTCCTGGGCTTTTTCCATGTACATAGTTCACATTACAGACCAGCAGAAATTGGAGGCGCACAAATTTCAGAATGTGGGATGAAGGTGTGAAGAACATGGCTCATAGGGAACACAAACCGCTTGGAACATGCACTAGTTTACGTTTTAAAGATGGTACATATCTGAACAAATGGTCATTAATACAATGATGCAGGCCTCATAGTACGACCAGCTCCTTCTTCAGACCGTCAGCCAACCGCTAAAAGGGCAGCAGCCAATGATTTAACCCTAGAATTAAAGAAAAGTTCACAGATTCACAGCTTTGTGCGGCACGGTACGACTAACGAAAATCCAGGACTTCATGAATAAAGCCTCTCACGTGTGTTAGGAAGGTCAGTGGAGGCCATATTGTACAGGGCAAAAGAACCCTGGATGACTTTACAAGAAAAGCATAAACTGAGCAGGTTCACTGATGGGGAGAAGGATCACACTACTGATGCAAGCGGCATCATCCTAGCCAGTCCGGCCAATCAGCAAAGCAGCCGACAGCCATGGCTGCGTCAGGCACAGGAATAAAACGCTGCTGGAGGAACACCGTTAATTACGGGCATTCGTCCCCGTGACTTACAGGCTCTGCTGCACACTACAAACAAGCTGTATCTTCCAGAAGGAGCTGCTTTTTAAAGAGACAGTACCCTTTTCTCTAGTGATGGGACAAAGAAAACTGGTAGTGGGTAGGTTGACCACGTTCCATCAATCACTGCCTGGATTAAGCCGATGGGGTGAAACAGAGGAGCCAGGAAAACCGGCTCCTGTCTGACGGAGCACAATCATTCCACCCACCACCTTCTCTTGGCAACTTGATTAAAATTCTAGGTGTTGGGGACATAGTCTCTCATCACGTGGTGTCATCAGCATGACTAGCTATAGTAACGTGCCCGAACCATTTCACGTAACCCTGCCGCCATTTGTACCGCTCTCTAGTCCACTTCCATCGCAGTTTTATAAAAGACAAGCCAACCTAGAGCCTATGAAATGGCTTTTGTTACGAAGGCTCAAGGGTCACCGTTTTCTGCCAAGGGTGGCGGTTGGGTAGCACTCTACTCGCCGCCGAACGCCAAAGCCGCAGTTGTGGGAGATGGTAGCCAACATGCTGTATTCCAGTCTGACTCCTGTTAATGTGGGTTGACCACATTCGGTCGCACTTGTCCCACAACATCAAGATAAGAATTTACACGTATATTATATCAACCGCAGAGGCACAAGATCGCTTAGAAATCCTTTCTGAAGGAAGACATTAAGCGGCGCTGGCATAGAGAGGGTTATTATAAAACAGGCCATTCAATTACCCCAAAGGATCAATTTTCTGTTCAATCATGATGCCACTTAAATAATGAATACAGGTGCTTTTCCTGAATTTAAATTGGTTTTAACGAAAGACACACTGCATTCACAGTCTTAATTACGACTGAAGCTGGACAAGATAAGGATGAGGTTGCGGAAGTCTTGTATTTGAAGAAACTGGAAATAAAAGGAAGCGCAGGACCAATTCAGGAACAAAGCCGGTGTTCAGGTTTCTCGGCCCTCATCTGTCAAGGTTGACATTTTATTTAACTTTATTTCACCATGAACTCCGCAGAGAAAATTGCTGGCCAGAAGGAGTCTGGGTATCCGTGTAAACAAACCTTATAACATTTATAGAATTACACAGGCATGACACTCGTGTCTTTGGCCTCACAAGGTACAAGTTGTAATGGTAAGTTAATCACTACAAAACTAATAAATAAATCAAAAGGTTACAGGTTTACCCTAGTAAGCATTTTTTTCCCATGTATGTTACTGATGACTAAGAGCAAGCCAAGAACTTGCCCAAAAAGGGAATAATTAATTATAGAGATTAGAATTACACTTTTGTACAGTGAGGTAGGAAGAGCATTACATTGTTATTATTAATTATCCTAGCAGCACATTAACAATAGATAATATTATAACCAGAATAATTACAACGGTAAAACGTATTTTAGAAAGTTACAGCCTTATGATTTGTCATAAGATAAGAGCGGTATTGCCGGGGGGGTTTTCCCTCTTCCTTCTTCCTAATACCAAGTAAAAAGCCCAGTGTCAGGGGCTCTGGTTCCATATGCCAGAGCTGAGAGGGAGGAAGGTACATTGTGGGCTTGTTCCATCCAAGGTCAACTGCGAGCGGTTTCTAGTGTGCGTGCAAGCAGTGGGCAGGGCGTCAGGAGTGGAACGAGGCAGTGTATCTGAGGGCGTCTTCCTGCCCCTAGAACCTCATTGGTCAGTCATTGAGGGAACACATTTTTCTTGGCCAATCAAAGCAAAACACAAGCTACAATGTTCCAGTACACGGTGTCTGCTGGCGGAATTATACAGCATTCCAGTTTCTGGGGACATTCTGCCTCTTTATCAGATTTTTTTATTTTCCTGTGACAGGGGTACAGCCGTCATGATGACAAGGAAGGGCAATCAGGATCGCCAGTACCGTCAAGACCCGCGTGTCATACCACAGGATTTGAGGTGAAACGACCCTCAAATTGTATCAAACTTACCACATCTGGGAAGCGGAGGCCTACCCTGTCTGCTTTTAACTCAGGTGCCACTTATTTACCATACAGTAAACGGGGCGGGGTCACATCAAGAGGCGGACACAGCTGATGTGTGAGTCTGATAACAAACAGGAAAAGCTGATCTAATCCCTACATGTCCATTAGGAATATGGAGCATGCCGTCACGGCTCACCCTGCGTGAAACAGAGGCTGCTCTCCCGGCCGTGTGTGTGTGTGCGTGCGTCTGTGCGTGTACAGCTGGCGTGAGGGTCTCGGCTGTTTATCTCAGAGTCAGCCCTCCCCACAACCCCACATCTTCCACACACCGGAGGAAACGGTTGGGCAGATAAAAATACGGCAGATTACCTGGCACATCCTCAATTTTGTATTTATTCACGGACACGACAAGAAGGTCTGCTGACAGCAGAATGTAGTTTGCCATTTGCGTTTGGGGTGAAACGAGCCCCTATGGACCATACCGGGCCCATACAAAGTCCACTTTATGTATATGAAAGCAACGATTTCATAAAAGCATTTATTCCACTCTGTCGAACTCACTTGCCAAGCACCTGAATCCAAGCAGGGTTCAGCTCAGTCAAACCCAGAATGGGACACCAGCAGAAAAAGAAATTTCTGCCAGAAAACCTTAGATATGCTGGGCTAAATCAACACTGTTGCACCTGGACTGAATAATGTTCCAGTGGAAAGGGTATTATTTAAGGTCATTGTCAATGACACTGAAGGGCCATGCTAAACGGTCCAGGCGACGTCTGCTAACAACCCCTGAATTGATCACATGGGAGTTACACACAGGGAGAGAATCCCCCAAAAGAGTCGTAAATCACTATGAAATATGAGATCTATAAGCACTATATAAATACAAGTCCTCACCTCATTTTAATTTTTTTAACGGAATGTCAACTAAGCTGTAATAGAAAAATGTATCAATAACAAATATGCAGAGGTATTGTTTGGTTGATTAGGCATGAGATCAGCCAACTTAAAACACCATGTGTCTTGGTAAGAACACAAAACCCAAAACTATGTTTGGCTGACTGCAAGGTACAATAAGTAAATAGAGGAAATCACATCGTGAGCCTTTCAATGAGTAATCGTTGGACCTAGCTATTCAGCGAGCAGAGTTGGGTAATTCAGGTCCGGAGAGTAAAAGTCCAGACCAAGACTTTATTTCAACCAACCAGTTGAGCATAAAGTGTCACAGCACAGAGACTCAACTGGTTGGTTGAAACAAAATCCCGGCCTGGACTTTTACTCTCTGGACCTGAATTACCCAACTGTCAGCGAATGTCAAACCAGCCACGGATAACATCTATAAAGGGCATTGGTGTGGATGTCAGTCGGGGGAAGGACAAAATTGTATGTATAGGTTCATGAGTCCATTCCAAGATTCTGGAGGAATCACTAACCCATGTCAACAAGCTGGAGACTCCCTCAATTGGGTTCTTTGAAAACAATGGAATGCTTTTTATACTGGCGAGAGGGGTTTGGGGGGTGCAGGTATTCACCACTGCAGGAGGTTCATTCATGGAGCCACTGAACAGGGAGTCTCAGTCGAGTGGGTCCTCTGAGGCTCCCGGGAGACCGAAATGCACAGGACTCCGGCACTCTGGTTCATGTGCAGGAGATGCTGAGGATTCCTATGAATCTACAGATGGGAGACTGCCAGGGGTGTAATCTCTGCCTCATGCAGCCTGTGTCAAGGGACTGCATGCTGTCTGGGTTGTTCCATGGGCTGCCAGACGGTTTGCTGAGACCAGCCTCAGAACACTCTGAAACCCCAGAAATAAGAACCAGCAGTCAAGCTGCCTTCATGACACCGTGATGCTACACATCTTCCCTTGCAGTTTATCCTCCTCATTTAGCGCAGAGACACTCTGTGCTACAAGTTCGACACGGGAAAGTGGCGTCTCCCCCTCCGCAGGTCGAAAATCTGCCTTAAACTCCCCCCAATACACATGATCTGCATCACCTGGTGCCAGAAGTAAACTGATTCTACTTGGGCAGGTGAGAGGCACATGCTCAACTGCCTTGGCCCAATGCCAAGGCAGCCAGGCCTTCCCTCAAATGCTGTGACAAATTTCCTTACAATTAAATCCTCCGTCTGTCTTCAGTGTGACAGTCACAGTCATAGATTAAAAAGAGCTTCTTTCAGCACAGAACGTGAAGATTAGATGAGGAACACACAACTAATGCATTTCGTGCCATGCAAAGTTCCACAGACGTGTGCAATACTTTGTTTGTACCTCAGCCAACACAGATTCCTTTTCAAACATCTGGCTGGCTCGGCTGACCTAAGCACACAAGTTACCAGACTTGATCAAAACATCAGTGACTTATTTCTGAAACAAATACAGGAGATACCATAGTGAGGTGCGAGCTCTTAAATAAATTAGCTTGGGGCAAAACAGCACTGGAGGACGTTTAGACAACGTCAAACTCTTTTCACATGCTAATGAGATAAGTCCAGGACACTCATTAAATAATTCACTGGCAGTCTGATTTACTGCGAAAAAAAGAAGTGCACTGAAAGTGGAGTGGGAAATCTGGGACCTGGTGTTCAGCGCCCAAATGAAGCAGCGGCTGTAATCCGACACGCAGAATCTAGCCGACGGCTTCTGGTACCACGGAAATAAACGAAATCTAAGAGATGAGCCAAGGACACAGATTGAAACTTGTACAGGCTAATCAGTCTGGTCAAATAGATGGCAAGAGGGGAGTTTAAACTGGTAATTGATGTCGTTCTGAAACAGCAGTGTCACTTTAGCTGTAGGAACCATAAACAACACTGGTTGGTAAACTGACAGAATGCGTCACAGCAGATGGAAAAGGGTGATGAATTTATCAAGCTCCCCTCTTACGGGAAGTCTTGCCTGTCGACCTTAAGACATTCAAGCGCTTCAGGAAAGGGATTCAAGTGCCAGACCATGGTTATTTATGGTATTGGTATTTCTGAAAATCTATTGTTCCTTTATAGCAAACATCGCCATATTTTGCGCAATGTGTGGTAGCTTGACGTCTTGGTTTCCCAAGAAGCTAAGTGGAAATACCGCGGCATAATTACACATACTTAGCGGCTTCTTTAGAGATTTAGATTTTGACTTGCGCAAACTTGTCAGATGTTTTGTGACCCCGGTGGAATATTCAGCTCTGCCACATGATGAGGTAACGACGGAGGAAAAGCCCAAGTTCTATATTTTAAGCACATATTGAACCTGCCGGCGTCCTTCCCATTCAGCTGCTGATTAGCCGTGCGTTTCATGCATTGCTGAATATCTGCATTGAAATGCGACATATGGGACTCAACCAAAGGTGGAAAAAAAATGTTGGAGTTCAGGGCACAACCCTGGTTCTTTTCCTTTCAATAGCTCTACCGTTCCAAAGTTACTTTCTTGCACACAGGTGACACGTCCAGAATCTTGTGGACGGTCTCCTTGACAACAGAGCACAATCCTACCTTTGCAGTAGAAGAATGGAATTCAGATCACGAACGAAGCCAAAGACTTGGGGGGTGGGGGTGGGGGCACTCAGGCCTCAAGGAGACACAGCTTTATTGTAGAAGGATTGACAAGGGAACCAAACTCATTACTTGTCACTTGTTAAATTGCACTGGTCTGTCTCATCTCCTGAACAGCCAGACTGAGGCCACAGCTAAGTGCACAGTGATTACACCTACCTGCCGCAGCAGACAGAGAAGCTGGCCTTCATGAGTCGCTACTGGAATGGACACTATGCAAGATGTTGAATGCAAGACAACTAATGAACACCTCTCTCTCTCTCTCTCTCTCATATATAAAAGTCGGACATTTGCAGCTTTGACAGCTTATAGCTATCTTCCACAACTCCTTATTTTGCTGTCCATGCTGTAGTTCATGATCCTCTGAAGCTGATCTTTATATTCAAATTAGTTCCAGCTCCATACTGGAACCTGATCCTCCAGTAATCAATAGTCACACCCGCCCCACCCCTCTCACGTGGTGGGTTAATACACCATTCATTATGATTCTGCACTCACCCTCTCAACAAAAATCTCACCGCTGGTATCCCACATTCCTGAACTGAGTGGAACCCCAAGCCCCACAAAAAAATTAGCTGCCATTAGCAGAGCTCATTAAATAAAGATACCCCCAAGTCAACTATTGCGCCTCTTCAATCACGTTCCCCCGGCGTGGCGCCAAGGCCGCCAAGGTCTGGATCGGTTGTGTTGCAGTGCCTGAGTCTTTATCCCGCATCCATAATTCATCAGGTCCCTGTGACATTATTCAGGGGCTCGGTTCTCGCCGATACTTTATCCAGGAATGTGCATGCCAAAACAGTATACCTCTCTTGGGTTTCCTATTTGGTGGGGAGCACCGTGGACAAGTGAGGAAGCCCTTCAGCCTCACCAACTTACAGTCACTCCTTACGGTTACTCCAGCTCACCCGCGGGTAACCAGAAACACTGGGAAGGAAACACTCTGGCAACATTTGCATAATAAATCCAAGTTGTCCGTCATTGGATGCTGAAAACTCTGGCCTGCTCAGAATGATAGTGAAATTAAAGGTAGACATGTAAAAAAAAAAAAAAATCTAATGAAACTACAGAACATATTTCCATTTTCCCCACAGACACCCAGAGAATTCCATCTCTGTCAGCAGAGATGACAAATGTAGAGTAACGTAGAGTTATGCATTATAAAGCCCTGATAAAACTTGACAGAAGAAATTCACAACAAAATGGAATTCCTCTCATTGTGGCATCAGGAGGCATTCCTGATCCTGACGGTACCACCAAGACCCCACCTTTCATCATTAATATCTTTCATGTCCGCCGCCATGCCTGATAAGGGCACCGGCTGTTCCCGAAATAGTAACCCGACAGGACAGTGACCTTCAGGACAAGAGAGAGTCTGTCAGAAGACAAATAGACAGCGCTGAACTGAACAGCAGGGTGGGGGCGGGGGGGGTTCCAGGCTGTAATGGAAGATGACAGGCTGGGTGTGCTGTTACTGACGTGTGCGATAGGTGCATCAAACCGCTCGACGTCTTTCATTACTCCCTGATGTTATGCATCTGAGGGATGCAAGAGAAAGGCTGGCTTGACCAATTCATTTGTTTTGCCAGCTGATATATTGATAGGAACTTTCCCTTCAACACAAGAAGTGGCCTTCAATATTATGATCCAACAAGGGATTTCATTAATAGATTTGCCATCAAGCCCAGAATCAAGTAAGACACATAATGAACATGACATTTTTTTTTCTGAAATTCTAGCCTAAATTGAGAGCACTCTTTAATGGAATCCTTAAACACGAGCCTCAGGCGTCAGATGAACAGACCACAAAGTGGGCTCCGACGTCCCTCCCATACCATTTGGACTGGTGTCACCTCAGCCGTCCCCTATCACATCTCTGTGTTGCAACCACACCCTTTGATCTCTTGTGAAATCAAAGCTGGACACCCGGCATCAGAGGCACCGGAGTCCCCTCGCCAAGGAGTCCCAGAGCCCCTCGGAGGCGCCAATGTCCCCTGGAGTGGGATTTGATGTGGGGCCTCCTCCCAGTTGCTCCGGGCAACACCAGAGATGCTGCGAGCTACAGACAGAGTGAAAACGACTTTGTCAAACGGAGTCCCTCTGTCTGAGACTTAACACTATTCTGTGTGGGGACTGGGAATTACACAGAATGAGCCAAGAGATCAGGTTAGCAGGCTGACCAACACTGTCTTTTCAGCACCACTCTGGATGTACGGATTCAGAAAACGCTAATTATGGTGCTTCTCTTTGGGCCTCAGACATCTACTGACATTCCAGTATGGAAAGACGTCTCTTAAGGCTAACTTTAACTTTACCATGAATATCATAACCCTGAAAATCGATATTAGGCAGAAATTTGAGTTGTAACGACACTACCAAGGCCAGACAGACAGCCCACGAAGATGGACAGCAAAATCTGTCCATCAGCAGATATCACCAGTCATTTACTTTACATCATGTTACACTCACCTCAAAATTAACTTGATAACACAACCTATTAGCTCAGCATGGGTAAGATGGCACTACTAGCATTTGCCTGTGTAACTAATGCAAGCTGGAGGCAAACAGAACCAACACTGTTTCCCTTTGCCATCACCGGCTCTCCTTAGCGTTAGTCACTGCAATGTAGCCTCCCACTCGAAAAGCAGCACGTTTTGGGGGTCGCCAACAGGAGGTGCGAATGCTACAGGGGGCACAGCCCCCCTCGGTTTACTCCCCCCTCCCACACCATCCACATTAACCCAGGTAGATGAGCTCGGTGTTCATCGGGCTGTGACATCCGGCCGCCTTCACCTCAGGTGGAAGCGGGAAGACGTCCGCTGTCAAAACAAACAGGCGCTGCGTTTCCGTAACTGAAGGAGATGTTTGGCCGGCTTCTGTAGTGCCGCTTAGGCGACTCCCTGTGACACCAACGTGCAATAAAAATAGACACAGCGGGAAGGGGGGGGGCGCAGTGGTGCCAAATTAAACCTCTGATTAAATAAGTCTGTCTTTCCGCGCAAGTCTGCAGTCACTGGAACGAAGATGTTTTTCTCCAGGCTTGGACTGTGGCCGCTTCCAGTGAGGCACGGGGACCTTCCGCTACCATGAGTCCCGCCCCGTCCGGCTCAGACCGGCTTCTCCGTGGCGACGGAATCCACCTGTAATGTCGCTCTTTCGTAATAAGCACGAATGCCCCTACATGGTGACCAGCCAGCTTCCTGAAGGCAACCACCATCTGCTCAGCCCAAAAAAAAAATAAAAATGGAAGAATAGTAAAACACCATCTATTCTTAGCAGGCATCAAATCAGAGCACGCTAATAATAGCCAGCAATGACCCTGAAGAACCGCATGCGTTTCTTGGTAAAGAAAATGTGATAACCCAATTTATAAATACCTCAATGCTGCTTGGGGAAGGTGGGGGGGGGAGGCAAATTAAAAGCAAAATTGCCATTTATTCTTAAACATTTACTTCCCTGTTTTTTTCCCCACTTATATGGTACCTTCTGCGCACCACTCCTGAAACTCCGCAAGGGCAACGTCTGAAGAGACGTCACTCACATCAGCGGATGGTTCTTTAGAAAATCAACTCAGCGTTCAACAGTGAGGCGACATTCATCTTTAAATATAGTGGAAACTTTGTTCCTGTATTTATGATTTATGATAACTAAAGTAGCATTTCTTTAGATTTGTGTAGCTCTGGAACAAATATGAGAAGCAAAAATGAGTAATCAACGAAGTCTGCTGAATTTTCACACCTGAATTCTTGGGAACCCCCCCCATATACAATAGCTCAGTGTTTCCCCAAACCAGTCCTTATGGAACCCCGGACAGACCACGTTTTTGCTCCTTCCCAGCTCCTAGCCAATCAGGAACACCAGATACCTGGTACAGGTCAGCTAGGAGCTGAGAGGAAGCAAAAACGTGGTCTGTCCGGGG
>JAODUD010000062.1:3186867-3199220 GCA_026784285.1 Stomatorhinus walkeri | reverse complement strand
CGCCGACATGCCCCCTCACCGTCGTCAGCCTCTCCAGCGCCGAGAAGCGCTCCTCCCACGTGGCGGCTGACTTCTCGAAGGCCTCGTGCCTCTTGATGAGCTTCTCCACCTCGTCCACACTCTGGCCCATCTCCCGGCTCGACAGGTAGGGCTCCTGGGCCAGCAGCCAGGTCTCGGCCACGCCGGCGTCCCGCGAGAACTGGTGCACCTCCAGCACTGGCATGGAACGCGGCAGGGTCACCAGCAGGTTCGTGCCGTCACACTGGGCATGTTTTAAAGACTGATCCGAAAGCGGAAACGGACCATAGTTCCTCAGTGGGACGTGGCCCTGCCTCGCTGGGCTTCACACAGACCAGAAGTGGCCATATGGTCCAGTTCACCACAACTCCATCAGTGTGAGGAACTGTGGCGGCTGGCGTTGGGGGCAGAGCTGTGGTGAAAGGGCATCTGGGGATACCCCTGCGCTCCTCAACCACTTCCGTGGTGAGCTTGGCCAAACCCAAAATTCCGGGCTACACAGAGAGGTTAACGTGTGGCAGACAGGGTGTCATCCTTGCCCCCCCCCCACTTCAGGCTGGGTTCCAACAGAAACAGCAGTCACCCTGGGGCCCCTACGGCCCGACCAGACCCTGGCGCCCCTTGTTGCCATGTCCTCTGACCATGCCTAATAAGGCAAGACATGTTGGAGAGACCATAATGTCCCAATTTGAAATGTGATATTTGGTCCCTTTAATTCCTCCCTTTCCGCTCGAGCAGGTAGTTCGACGGGCAGCTGAGAGGGCGGGACTTACCCAATCTCAACCACTCCCATCTGTCCTCCCACTTGTCAATCATGTCTTTCCTCTTGTCCGTCAGCTGTACCAACTTCTCTTTAATCTGAAAGCAGAACTTGTAGTCAGAGTTGCGGTTCTCTGAAATGCAGTTTTTCAACATGGCTGTCGACCAATCACACAGGTTTAGCAGCTGCAGTAAGTACTACATGCATGTAACCTTCTTAAGTATGCATGTTTATTTTGATCATTTTTATATATAAATAAAAAGCATGCACCTCTATCCACAATTCCCAGGGTGTTTTTAAAAACAAAAGTAAACCGTCTAAATTCCAATCCATCTTCTTCAATATTTACACCTCTGTACCACCTGGGTCAACATACTAGTATTTCTCCCTTTACTGGGGCCCTCAGAAGCTCCTAGAAGCTTGGACAGATGTTATTTTCTTTGCATTCTAGATAAGAATATCAAGTAGCTTGGCAATGAGTCTTACAAGCTTGGCGGGTAGTTAAGAGGTCCGGTTAAAAACAAAACAAGAATGTCTGAGTGCTTAACCAACTAACGTGTTACTTTTGTGAACATTCATGAAGGCATCTCTCAGCAGATAAGTGGCCTTAGATGTCCAGCATAGCAGCCAATCCGCTCGTGAGGGAGACCCCAGTGTAAACTCACCTCCTCCGATGCATAATGCTTCCGTGCCAGGAGGGCTTTGCCCAGCTCGATGCAGGTGGTGAAGCTGTCGTTGCGGGCGTCTATCTCCGCCTTGATACCTTGATGGTTGTTCATTAGCAGCTCCACTGACGACACGTCCCTGAGGAGGCCCCGTCGCATCAGCGGTCAGACATGCATTCAGAACCGTACGGTCTCACGACGTCATCAGCTAAGCTAACGCTTTAGTCCTTTACGGTAATAGATGTGCCCGGTTCTAGTCCAACGCAGGGGGTGGCGGTTGGATTCTGAGACACGCATAAAGAGAAATGCTTTTGTAACACAGTAGAAATAAGAGATTCTATATTAGGATTATAAGATACGGACGTTGCTATGGACACAGACTCGAGTGCATGTCACTAGCATAAACAGACAGGCCTTTCTTAGTGGTTCAGTTCTGGGGCCACAACGGGTTGGCCTCCGATTTTGAGAAACAGGAAGCAGAGCAGCCAAAGAGGCCTGCATTACCCCTCAAACCGTATCGTTAGGCAGACATGCGATCAGACAGCGGGGTTTCCGATGTCACTCCGCCGGGGACAGAAGAGGAAACGGCTCATAATGACTAAATTCAAAACCGGATCCCCCCCCCCCCCCCCCTCAAATCTCTGTGGGTCACCTCCCACCCGCTGTCCCGGCAGGATGGGGTGGCGGGGGCTCGGTGACATGAGACTGATCGTCCATCTCTCCCAGGAGTACAGTCCTTGCTCAACTAGTAATTATGTTGATTACAGCAATTACATTTCCAGCTCGAAGCAAGGAGCCGACTGAACTATTCGCTACAGTAAATCAATACATTTGCTGGGTGTAAAAGGAACGAAAACCGAGAAGAGCCTAGGCAAAGAAAGAAAGAGGAAAAACAGCAGCATTCTGGGGCAGGCTAGTGTATAACATTTTACTTTGAAGCTGCAAGTAACAAGGGAAGCTAATACCACTGTTGCCATTCTTAAAGGCACAGACACATTTTTAGGATAAGTAGGACTACTTCAGCAACCAAATCATTTAGACAGGCCAAGTGCTGAGTGTCTGCAGAACTGCTCAATGCAAACTGCTAAGACAATGTTAAGACATTCTGTCACTTAAGAACCTCGGCCTGGGTTTGTGGTAAAGTTGAAGGCTACCTGATACTTTAAGCAGACAATGGACAATAGCCACTCGAACTTAGGGAACTACCAATCAAAAAAGTCTACACTCCTGTAGTAATGACATGGTCCATCGCACCTGGGCTTCTCCTGGGCCTCGATGAGGCGGATCACATCCTCCATCCAGAGCATGAGGTCTCGAACCATGCTGAAGAAGCGGAACTTGTCCCCCGTGTCGAGCAACCGCACCCTGCGTCCCTCACACGCCTCTAGCAGGCTCTTCCAGGTCTCCAGGACCTCGCTCTCTCTCTTCTGAATGTCATCAGCCTTGTCTCCAGCGTAGGCTGACTGGAGGCGGACTGCATCTTCTTGCAGCTGCCTCACCTGTGGACCATACCAGAGATGTTATGATGCAAACGAATACACTTCCTGGATTCTTTCTCTTAAATTTAATTCAAGCTCTCAGTGATTGTGGTTCCAAGACAAATCTAAAAAGTCACAATTCATAAATGAATCAACATTTAGTTGCTATGCAAAACTGTAGCATTCCACCAGACTAGGTGTCTGGGTTCTCACCTGCGTCCCCAAAGCCTGGATGTCGTGCTCAAAGGTAGTGTGCATCCTCTGCAGGGTCTCCACTGTGTTCTGGTCACGACCAAGTTCCTCTGGTAGCTTCTTGTGCTTGTCCAGGATACGGCCCAGGATCTCCTTAGCATCATGGTAGAACTTGTGCAGCTCGTAGGAGGCGGCCAGGATCTGCGTGCGGGTGTCGATCAGCTCCAGAAGGTCAGCCCAGGCCTCGTTCAGTCCGTCCTTCCACTCTGCGATGGTGGCCGCGTCCGAGTGGCCCGAGTTGATCAGGTCATCCGCCATCTGGTTGACAGCATCTACACGCTCCTGCCCGATGTTGCCTGTGTCTCGGGCAAACTCCCGGAAACGTTCTTGGAGCATCTGTGCAAGAGGGAAGAACAAATCAATCAACCACGTGAGAAGCTACTACTTCTCTAGCTCGACAGTTCCTGATGATCCACGAACGCCGGCTGGAGCAGGGCCGGGAAGCAGGCCTACCGTAACGTGCTCGTAGTCCTGCCCCAGCTCGTGGGAGCCCGCCACCACCTCCCGCTCGGCTATCCACTGCTCCAAGTCGTCAACTTCACGGTTGAGCTGGAAGAGCCGGAACCTCTCGTCCAGCTTCCCTCTCCGTTCCTCAGACAGGTCCTTCAGGCCGGCGTACAACTTGTCGACCTGGGACTGGCGCATGTTTATCCGCTCACTGTGAGACGAGAGGACGGGATCAGCACTCTGTTGCTTGGAAACACGATGGAGTGATATTGGATGCGGCCATGAATGGGACGATGAGCCTTGAGACTCATCCGCAACCTGTGGATCTTTACTTGACTTGCCTTTCAGGGTGGCCTGCAGCGACCAGGGTCCGGCTGGTCTTGGAGAGCTGGTGGACGGTCTCGGCGTAGTCCTCTACAGCCTGCTCCAAGATCTGGTGCTTTTTCAGCATGGCCACCGCACTCTGCTCGTCCTGACATACACATGCAGGAGAGACTAGGTGACCAATTGGACCAGCAACTTGTGACACATCGCTCTCTGGTTAGCTTCACATCTCCATAGACCCAAGTGTCTCATTCTCCACCAGATGGGGGGTAAAGTTCTAGAGCAGGGGGTCACCAAACTTCCCCCTAGGACCACACGAGTCGCCCGCAGACCTATTCTAAAAACAGCACAACAACACAGTGAGCAGCGTCTAAAATTTAATTTTATCCTGTTGCTATTCTTTAATCACATTTGCATTTATATATGTTTGTAAATGACAATATCTTTAAAAAAAAAGCATTTAAAGCATGTTTATAATACATGACGTTTAGTTAAGTTTAGGAGGCCGTTTCTAACTGGTAGCCCTTCGTATGGCTCAATGCCCGTGAAGCAGCTCTCAGTTTCAAAAACGTTGGTGACCCCTGCTCCAGAGCCTCCAAGGCCGGTACCCTCGTACCTTGGCCTTCTCCTCGGACATCATGTACAGCTCCTGCTCGCTCATCCAGGCCTCCGCTTCGGCAGCATCAAAGTAGTACTGCTGGGCCTTGTGGGCCTCCTCCAGGCGGGAGTGCCGCTTCTCCGTCTCCTGGATCATCTGGTCCCAGAGCTGCCGTAGGTCGGCCAGGCGCTGCCGGATGGCGTCCGCAGTGGGGCTGTCGTCCTTCAGGATGCTCTGGCTCCTCTCAAAGATGTCGTTGAAGCGCGGTTGGTGGCCCTGCGCCTCCTTCTGCAGGGTCTGCAGGGAGATAGTCACGGGTCAGGGGGCAATTGGCGCCACGCGTCAGGACACGGTGGCAGATCTCGTTACGCAGCAGTGGGTCACCTGGTTCTTCTTAATCAGCAGCTGCACGGTCTGCAGGTTGTGGCCATGGTCCGTGGAGGTGGCCAGCGGCATCCTCTCCTCGACCCAGAGCTGACCAAAGAGACGAGATACCAACGCAACGTTAAAAACACAACACGCAGTTCACGCGGCACTCCGTATACTACACTAAAAACAACTAACATACTTTTCAGCTAAAAAAATGTAAACACTTTTAATGTAAAATGTTCCACACGGAAAAAAAGGAGGAACTGCACATGGCAACAGTGATGCAGAGAACTGCACGGTCAAACAGTACTAAAAGGAGGAGTGGTTCGAGATGTGAGCTTTGAATAAGTGTAAATAAGTGGGGCTCCGCTGAATAGGCTGCTCCCCACAAAATAACAAGGGGAAACAGAAAACATTGGCCTCTTCCAGGCTTAACAGTAACACTCACCGGCTACCCCCCCCCACTCAACAAACCCAGGGCCAGACTCACGATCTCGTCCTCCACGTCACGGTTGAACTGGTGGATCTCCTTGGAGGCCATGAGGTTGTCCTTCCTCTTGTGCAGTGGGTCCAGCATCTTCTGGAACTTGTGCTCCACGTCGCGCCGGCGTCCGTCCACCTCGTCCGAGTCCTTGCCCTCCTGGCTAAGCGCCTGGGCCTGGCTTTGCAGCTCCTCCACCTCCTTCCTGCGCACATCCACCTGGTTCTCCAGCATCTGGGGCACGACAGAGGGAGGCTCAGAGGAGAGGTGAGGCTCCTGCAGCCGCCGCGTGACGCGCGCCCGCACATCGGCACGTGCGCATCGATGGACACACGCGATCACTGCTGTGGTGCTTTGGCGTATCACCAAGGCTTGGCAACGGCTCCTCCCCCTTCCCCTCTACAGAGGGGGAGCAAGATTACGTAATTGGGGATGGGGGGGGGGTGGTGGTTATATAACCGCTTGATGTCCCACTTGCTGGGCCTCCGTCGCCTTGTATGAATGAACGCGCCGGAGAAAATAAACAGTGCCGGCCTGGTTTGTCTCTCAGCTAAACGGTTTCCTTTCATGCGCCTGTAGCTCAGAGAAAAGGCGAGATCCGTGATGAGCAGTAGGCCGGCAGCGGGGGCCACGGGGAAGGTTCAGAGAGCAGCGCGCGCCCCAAAACGGAACCCCACTTCCCAGCATCCATTAAATTTTTCCTTTCACAGAGTAGGCAGAACATAAATTCAGCGGCATTCAAGTCACAGAACAGCAGCAGTCACAGGAAAAAAAAAAAAAAAACATTTATTTTGGCAGTGAGCTGAATGGATAAATCGCCACCATTTCGTATCAGAAGGGCCAATAGGTGGCGCGGATATCGACCATGACCTCTGACCTGTGCTGTTATAACCTATGAGCTCAGTCCGCCAAAACCCATAAGCAAAGCAGGGAATGTCACCTGCTGCTTCTTCAGCAGGATGTTGACGCTGGTCAGGTCCTTGCCGTAGTCGTCTGAGTGGATCTGACCTTCCAGGCCCACCAGCCACTTGTCCAGGTCAGCGCAGCTCTGGCTGAATAGCTCCGCCTTGTTGGCGTCGAAGAGGCACTGCGCCTTGGTCTGTGTCGTGGACTCCAGGTCGTTCCACATGGAGTGCAGAGCCGACAGCTTCTCCTTCACCACCGCCTCCGTCTCTGGCTTCTCCGCCACCAGCTGCGTCCCGTCCTGTGGGGGGGAGGCGTCCCGTCATATGTGGGGCATCGCTTCACATACATATGCTTCAAATTCAAATTCAAACTTTATTCCGTACATCCCAGAATGCTCTAGCTCGAACCCCGCTGATCCCCTGGTTTGCGACTGCGCTGACGGCAGGGGGCAATGACATAGACCGCCCGGCAGGCACCATCTGCCGCATGGCCGCTAATCTCACATGAAGCTGTGTGCTGGATGGACACCGGGTGGCAGCAGTGAGACAAACTGCTTGGCTCCGTATTGCAGCATTATGAAGATGATTCTCCTGCCTGACAAGGTCCTCACTACTCAGCTTTACACAAAAAGGGAATTAATATTCCGAGGAGCATCCCTGTCTGTTCCCTTGGGCTCATTTCTCCTTTTTATGCAAGATGATTCTTCCTCAGTGGTCCTTACAGGGGGGTTAAGCAGAGACTAAAGTACCTCCATCAGGCTACCCTAATCCCCAGGTCCCGGCTGCACACGCACCTTCTCGATCTTCTCCAGCCACTCCTTGTTGGACTGCAGCTCCGCCATGAAGGCCTGGTGCTTGAGCCACTTGCTGTGGAGGTTCCTGGCCTCGTCATAGGACATGTCCTGGGCGGTCAACATCTTCTCGTTGATCCAGAGGGACAGCTGTGGGCAGGAGAGGGGCAATTAGCAGGGTGATTAGCGGGGCCGGCCTGGGGGTGTGATCCGTCAAGTCGGGGAAGCAGGCGATAATTACGCGCTGTCCTGGGAGATGTTCGCCACTGACAGATGCTCACACTTGTGTGGGTCATGCATCTACAGGCTAATGTGGCAGAATGTGCACTAAAGTTGATACACAGGAACCTTCACAGGCAAACGCGACATAAGCTCTCAATGCTGCACTTCCTGCTGATAAGCACGGTGGTCTTATTGGTGGACGCTCTACAGCTCCTGCTCCGATGCTGCTTACACCTGGATGGCCATCGTAGGCTCAGCCTTGCCGCACTCATGTCTAGTTGACTCCCTGACAGCATGTGTGTGTGCTATCTGCCTGACGTTGGACAAAAGTGACTACAAAATAAAAGTGAGAACGCTTGCCACCTTCTACTCAAAAACACGCCTCCCTGGACCGTGAGCTGTATTCCGAGAGAGTCGGCTCCGAAGCCCGGTCCGGTTCACTTTCAGTTGGCTCTCTCTCCCTCCCCCAGCTAGCCCAGGCTGCAGGTTGACCCATACCTCCTGGCAGTCCTGCAGAAACTTCTGCAGATCCCGGTTGTCCTTCAGCCTCATCAGCAGCTCGCTGGCCGCCTCCCGGTTCTTCCTGTGCCTGGGCAAAGGCAAATCCATCTAGGCGTCACCACGGCAGCCAAACAGCGCCGGCTCAGCTACGCCGTAATCCCACCCGGCTACCAAACCACAGACGCCCACAATCCAACTGTAGACGGAGGATGAAGTCTGTCTATTGATCCTCGGTGAACGTGAAGTTTAATTTCACCCAGAATCCCTATCAGGAGCGAGTACAGTAAGGGACACGGCCTCACAGTACTCTCAAGGACCATGACAAGCAGCCATTTTGGTTGCGTAAACCGCTACAGCGGAGAGGGAATTAAACAGCGGTGATGACATTTAACACCCTGAAGTGTTAAACGTGTCATTCACAATTTTCCAGGCAGCCAAGAGCTAAACACCGATAACTGCTGTGAAAATTAATGTGAAGTTAATCGTGCTGCTTCTTCCCTGGTTTTCCAGTGGAATATTTCACACAGGTTATATAAACGGGGTCTACAAATCACTTGCTTGGCAGGTGGATCCATATTCCTATTAGCTGAATTCACAACATTATTATACGTATCTACAGAACGTGTATCTAGCCCTGCTCTAGGGCCCCTGACCCATTTGGTAATGCATCTGGGGGTGTGAGTGGGTGGTACCTGTCATCGATGGAGTCCACCCTCTCCTGGATGCGCTCTGAGTTGATGTTGCCGTCGCTCACCAGCCGCCTCCCCGTCTCCACCACGGCGTTGATCTTCTCCTCGTTGGCGTCCATGGTGGTCATGAAGTCCTCCTGCTTCTTAATGGCCCCCTCCGCAGCCTCCAGGGTGGTGGGCATCTCCGTGTGGGCCAGGACGTACTCCTGGGGAGGAACGGGAGGGGGTGTCAGCCACGGACAGCGCACATGCCGCTGACGCCAAGACTTGACCTTGGAGCGACCCAGGAGATCACTTGCCCAAGAAGGAAGCGCTCCGAACCCTCCACCCTTTCTGTCACCTTCCGTGCTTGTTTCTATAGATGACTGTTACTTCCAGCACAAACTGGAACCAAAACCAAAGGATCTAACCTTTAAATTTAGCATGAACTTGCAAAGTAATGCTGCCTCAACGAGTACAGCACAGTGCACAGACGCCATAAACACGCCAGCATCTGCGGGCACAAGAAACCCAATGTAATTCACAATAAAAGCAAGCACACTTATCATTAATCACTACCAAAGACAGCAAAGGCTGTTTGCCGAATGAGAGGGTGGTACATTTTGTGCTTTAAATAAGCCACATTTAGTTAGTGATCGACTTGGGTTGCTCCGATCCCTAACAGAAAGCCATGGAGGCAAGCTGAGATTACCGACAGGATGACATCTGCAGATGGGACGCCATGACTCCTGCTTAATGCACAAACACACAATGACACTGATCCATAAGCACCTGGAGTCCCTGCAGAGACCACCCCGGAGGTGCACGTTTATTACCCGGGACTAAATGCAGGGAGACTAAAGAAAATGGCATATATTTGTATATATATATGTTTAAGTGCAAAACAATTTGTGAGACAGTAGCAAAGACAAAAAAAAAAACACAAGTCTCATGAGTAACATGTGAGACTTGACACCTCTGCTGACCAGTGACACACCCAATATCTTGGCATTAAACAGCTCAGTAGATTCTGGATATATTATCCAACTATCTTGATTAAGGTCGGCTTACTTACTCTTGTGACTGATTTTATTGCATCAGCTGCTTGACCTGTGTCGACATGTTTGAGCGAAGGTGCGGAACTGTTTTTGTACGTGTGATGCAGATATGAGGTACCTGGTTGTTGAGGAAGGCCTCAGCCTGCTTGGTGTCCCTCAGGAACAGCTGGTAGGCGTGGGACTGGGACAGCAGACTCTGCCGGTTCTCCCACATCTTGTGAAGCTCATTCCAGCCGGTGTCCAGGGCCTGCAGCCTCTGCCGCAGGAACATGTACTGGGCATCCGTTTGGCCCTGGGTCACCATCTCGCCCATGTCACGCATCTTCTGGTAGTCCTCTTCGTAGTTGTTGATCTCGTTCTTGATGTTCTCATGTTGGGTGAGCAGCTTCTCGGCCTCCGCCAGCGTGTTGGGCATGTCCTCCGAGGCAATGGCGGTCTGCGTGCGGGACAGCCAGGACTGGAAGTCATCCAGGTCTCGCAGGAACTGCTGCAGCTTGCTGGCCTCACCGAGCGACTCCTCCCGGTTCCTCAGTGTGCTCTTCATCTCCTCCCACACGCCGGTGATCTCTGCCAGCCGGCCCATGATGGCCTGGGCCTGGTCCGGGTGCTCGGCCGCCAGCCTCTCCGCCTCCTTCCGCAGGTCACCCAGCTTGTCCTCGATGGCGACCAGGTCGCGCTCCATGCCTGTCAGTTTGCGCTGCAGGGCCATGACGCCAGCCAGGTCGTTCCCCAGCTCCTGGGTGGACTCGATCACCTTGGTCTTCTCGCGGATCCATGACTTGGTCTCGTTGCATTCCAGGTGGTAGTTCTGCACCCCCAAAGCAGAGTTGAGGGCATCCTTCTTCAGGTCCACTAGATCCCGGAATTGGCTCCACCTACCCGACCAAGACACCTACGGTCACTAACCCAAGAACATGCTGACATCTAAGGGGGTGCATCTCAAGCAATCAAGACAGGAAGCAAACAGCAAAAACTGTGACAAGCTTATTGGTATCGTGTATGATCACTGAATAGCATCATTTTTTAGATCACAGGCAATCCACCACTAACAGGACCTCATTAGGTATGACAGAGAAAAATAATGTGACGAATTTCAACCTGGTTTGTAAATATTTAATAGAGTGAAAGTAGATACAGGATGCTGTGGGAAATGGGGGGGGGGACTGCTCAGAAGTCACTGAACAGCCCCCAAGATGACTCCTCACTATTTCCTGAGGTAACTGAGCATCCCTGCCACCCAACAGGGCATCTGGACCCGCTGATATTTACCGGGATGACGCAAGGGCTCATCCAGACAGCCCGTCACTGTATGTCACCTGGTGACCACAGCTACAGAAACAGACCGACTCTCTTCCAAGCCGTAATTACCTACCCTACTCAGACAGTTTTGTATCATATTCAGCTATTAGCCATATTAGCCACTTTCATCCAAAAACCCTTGTGATCTTCAGCCTAATCACTTTCTGAAGTACGCCTCCAAACTAGCTGCCTGGCCCTCTACCCTGGTCAGGACAACGGTACCATCTCAGGTGTGTCACAGTGAAGGCTACTCTTGGATCTTGGACCTACAGCCTTTGGGTCCTTAACCACTGTGCCACCACCTGCACACAGACAGAGGTGCCTGACCTGGTGTTCAGCTTATCCTGTTGGGCTTTGATCTCCTTCTCCCCGGGGTGCCCGCTGTGAACGAGCTGCCTGGCGATCTGGTTGACGACGGCGACTCGCGAAGCCTGGTTGTTCATCTCCGGCTCCAGGCTCTCGAACCTGCGGGGGAACGTCCCAATGAGACTTCCGACAGCACATTCCCAATCAACCGAATCACATCGCGGGGAACGTCACATCCAATCGGGATGTGGGCGCTCATTAGACGAATTAACAACGTTGATCCCAAACGCATTCTCAAATGGCCAAGCAGCGAACACAGCTTAGTGGGAGAGACTGGGAAGATGGTGGCGTAGATCCCCCGCCCCGTGTGGTAGATTGAATGGGAACAGGCATGATACTGGCTCTTCATTAGCAAAAAACCCAATAACACTAACCAATAATAAAATGCAGGACTGATTAAATGCTTTTTATTTCCACTTCCACTCTGAGCCGGGGCTACGATGGTAGAGAGAACCTAAATTTACCCGGTGCCCTCCGTATCAAATTTGCAACAAGCCACATCATTTTTGAACGCATGGCGTCATGGATTCTTCTGGAAGAATCCATTGTCTGTTTTAAATGTGATATTGAGCCGCCGTTGTCAGGAGGGGAACTCTGGGACTTTGAGACTTTGTCTATATCGTTGGCAAAGCTGACAAATAGGGACAAGCCGAGACCCATTATCTGTGTGGCACATCTGAAAGATATCGTGACTTAAGACAAAGAGTTTGAAGGTCTCTCTCCGGAAAGACACAACAGCACTGGACCCTTGCTACGGAACCATGCCCTGTCATCGGAGGGGTCAGCGCCGGTCTGCCTCTGACAGCCCCTGCTAGCCTTGAACTGTAGCCAAGACCAGTTAAGGTGACAGACAGGCACGCTCTGTGCTGATGGACGGCGCGCTTCGCATGCCATCAGGAGACAGCTCAAAATGATTTCAGGTGTGGAAGTTATTGGTGAGTTATGAATGCAGTCCTGGGTAAAAAGCATTCATCTAAAATAATGTAGAGAATGTTTTGCTTTTACACCTGGAATAAATGTTTATGGTGATGACGTCCCCCCAAGTGAAAACGGAAGCAAACAGAATACCTCAGAGCAGAGGTGAAGGCCAGCTTTGAGGCCTGGCACAGGGCAGAGGTGAAGGCCAGCTTTGAGGACTGGCACAGGGCAGA
>JAODUD010000062.1:3140004-3154433 GCA_026784285.1 Stomatorhinus walkeri | reverse complement strand
TAACCAATTTAAGTTTTAAAATATATAATTGTGGTTTACTCCAGTGGTAACCCCCCCCCCCCCCCCCCTACAGGCAAAGGCCACTTGAGATGTTTACCTCCCACGCTTAAAAACACACACACCCTAACATTCCCCACACCCGTTTGTGTGGCCACAGCAAGGATATGCACATTCGCTCAGCTCCCGCCCCCATCGGAGCTGACAGATCCACTCGCGAATCTCCTGCTGTGGACTGAGGGGGGGTGCAGCAGCTTGGGACTAAAATAAGAGTGCATATTAAAATCCCAGAAAGAGATTTAAGTACAAATACAGCTAGACAGAAGGGTTCTGGTTTGTCGGGGAGGGGGAAATCCCTCGAAGGCCAGTTAGAGAGCTGCATGTAAACCTTACTCATACTTTATTAATTTAGCTGATGCTCATATCTAGAGAGGCAAGAACAAAGTATCAGAGCATTAAGGAACAGCCAATTAACATTCAAGATGCCGAGTTACAAATGAATTTACGTCAATATTAAATCTGCATTATAGATCTTCTGAACCATTAGAGAGAAACAACTGGGAAACATACAACTGGGTACTGCCTCCCCATTATCAATCAGCCAGCATCTTGTGGATTACTTCGAGAATGTGCAGTGGTGGAGGGTACAGGCTTCCTATGAATGCCAGCAGGCGGCGCCAGAGAGCAGGAACAAGACTGAGCTCCTGGAGGGTGGTCGGTACTGGAAGTCAGGACAGAGATCCCCAGCCCGCCAGGCTGACAGCAGGGGCAAATCGGTACCATTCCTTTGTCATGAGGCTGTGCTTCCTTACGTCGACACGTGGACTGTGCCAGCCAGGGGGTGCTCTTCTTCTTCTCTGTTTTTCCCAGCGTGAGGGTCTGCCTAAGCAGGCCAAGCGGCATCGATACCGGAGGGAGCGGACAGTGCCGGGCCAGCTGGCTTGCTGGGGTTGCATTTGGCTCAGAAAGACCCAGACCCTGAAAACTGCAGCAGTCCCATGTGGAATCCTGAGCCCTGAACCGGCTGCTCAGCTCTAACACACCTGCAGCCCAGTATGAAAATTCTAATATATTCAGGACCCCACGATTGCGTGCCCCACACATGCCTGTTTGTAATCACTGGTTCGCCGCTTTTCCATTTGGCTCTTTCAAGCCGCAATGGAAAATGCTTCTGGTAGCCAATGCACCCAATTACTGTGTTGATTGCTTAGGTCTCCCACACTGGGCACGAGCTGATTGGCTCATTGGTCCTGCAACGTGATTGGTGAGCAGAGGCAAAACTCATCAGCTGGGATCATGGAGTCAAGTCACAAGGTCTAATTATTACAAAGTATGTGAACTGCCCTGCATGGAGGAAGCAGACATTTCACTGAGCCTAAAGGGACCCAAGATGATAGAAGATCATATATAAACCTCATGAGAATCGACATGGAGGAAGCAGACATTTCATTGAGCATAAAAGGACCCAAGATGATACAAGACATCTCACATAAAGGGAGTGAAGGCTTAGAAACAGTGGAAAAAAGGTTGCATTGCGCTCTAAGATCCATACCAACCCTATGGAGTGGAATTTGAGACCAGATCTCTTCACAATGGGAACAAATGCCATCTCAGCTGGGACCAAGAGAAGCAGACAGCAAGAATTCCATGTCCCACTGAGCCAGGGGACACATCAGGGGGCTGACCCCATGACATCAGCACTGTCCTCCCTTCTTCAGAGACCTCCAGACCTCAACCCAACTGCAGCACACTGACAGCCCAGAGGAAGGAGGCCAGAGATAAGGAAGTCAAGCATCTTAACCGACCTGCTTATCAAAAGCCAAGGACCCAAGTTCTGCACATGCACTCTGGTCTTTTGTTCCATTACCTGTCAGTTTATTGGGGCTTAAGCAAAGGATCATATTTCTCCTTTTATTGGAACTAATACTTTCTACAGAAATTCAAACTGCACTGTGGAGCAGAAGCATCCCTTCTGAGACTTCCAACAGCCTTCTGGAAACACTCCCAGCTCCTTAACCGCGTCGCCACCTGCTGTACTTATTTAATGTGTCCCTGACGAGTTTCCGGCACAGCGTGCCAGACTGACGTCTGGATATTAAGACCCAAGAATGCAGGACGGGCCACCAAGGGCCCCGTCCTTTCCACACACAGGTGCAAACCGCACAGTCAGTTTTGGCTCGATTGTTCCAAAGGTCATCGACTCTGTAGGTCCTCAAACGCAAACCCGACATCTCACAGCAGACCACGGCATGAGCTTCTGCATCTCAGAGAAATGAATCGAGGTGACGATCACAGAGGCTGCGTTGATGTGATGTTCACACACGGCTGTCCCAGGCGTGACATGTAACAAGCAGCATAAAGACATCAGCCATGTCGCTCGACACTTGGAAACCATGAAATTAGTCACCCATCCCTTTCCCTTTCCTGGAGGAACAAAAGCAAAGATCTGTCATCTGTTACACCCACCCACCAGCCTGACAACCATGCACCAGATTTCTGGCAGATACATCCCTGCCAAATTACAAAAAAAAAATAATAAAAAGCAATGCATGGCTGCAAGATATTCCTCCCCCAACCTAAGACGATGTGTATTTTAGACAGAAGGGGCAACATCAATTGATATTTTTTATGATTATCAAAGGGTCTCTGCAAGGACACAAAAACTATGGAAATAATGACACAAGCAGCCTCATTCTTAGGACTGGAGCCACACGCTTGTGTGACCATGACGTACACATCCGCTCAACTCTCAGAGCAGCCGGCTTAAAATCCATCAAGCCAGGTCAGCACATCCGTCTGACCAAAACAGCCACGACAATCAACGAGACAAAAGAAACTGGAGCAGAGAACTAGCCAGCCAGCCCTGAAGAACAGAGAATCACCATGGATACGCAAGAGCTTGTAACAATAGGGATTGCGGGGAAAAGAAGTGGTATGTTCTGCAACATTTTCCAGATGCGTAACTGCGCGTGACTGAGAAGCGTCAATGAGAGAGTTAACCGGCCATGTGACCCAGAACAGCCAATCAGACTGCGTGGTGCCCATGCCAATGTAAGACAAGTCAAAGATAATTACTTTAAATAAATAAAAGCTTTAACTGAAGTGTTTCGAGGCGGTCTTTTCTCACACCAAGAACAGTGTTCAAGCCCCCGAAATACAACATCAGGATACTCACTCACCCCCAAACACAGGAAGGTGCCATGTCAAGGCTGAGGGAGGACAGGAGTCCCACGATCTGTCCCTCTACATCCATGGCGGCCACATTCAGGCAGTGCACCCAACCCCCGCTTTCACCCCCCCCCAAAAAGAGCCCCACTGCTACCACAAACTGCATTCCAGTAGGTATCCATCCTCAGCCACCATGCACACACACACACACACACTCTTCATATATTCCTATCATTGTGGGGGCTCTCCAGTCATGTCTATTTGATCACCACGATATGGGACATACGAACGCGCACACACTAGCACGTGCACACACGCATGGAGTGACCAGCCTTCACCTGGAAGCACGAGGACTGGATCCTCCAAAAGTTTAACGACCTGCTCGATTTTCAATTAAAACCCCTTTGTGGGTTTGGTCATACGGTCCCCCAGTCCCGGCCACAGCTTTCGGGGGCTTCGCCGTTATTAGATTCCTCTGCACTTTAGCACAATACTGCCAGTCAGGATATGCGGGCCGGACATTAATTCCTGAACAAACAAAAACAGAGGCTTTGACCTTCAAAATGACCTAAGGCAGTGTCCATAGCAAACATCCTTATATCTGACAACCAAATCAAATGTTTTATAGCAGCCAAGACACGAACTGCAGATCCTCATTGTGAAATAAATCCCCCCCTCGTCTGCTTCAGACCCTCTGTCCACCAATGGCGCTCACTGTAGTTAGTCACCGAAATGCCTGCACCGACCCCCCAAAATCACAACGGTCATCTGTACGCACTTCAAAGCCACCGAAAAAATCCTTCCCTTCTAAGAAGTTTCAAAGACCAACAACCAACAGACCCACCCTTGTTCCATAACATTAGGAAACCTATACATAGCTTTATTATTTTTTTTTTATGGCGGCCAAGCTTTCTGGCAGGTCCGACACGGCGCACTTCTGGTCCCTTCAAAAGTTTCACAAGAGGAGAGAGCAGCCAAACACAGGAATCACACTGAAGTGACCCTCTACACCATTTATGAAATCCAAGAAGCGCCAAAATATTCGACTTTATCCGTGCTGTAGCTTACAGCGCCATCGATGCGCAGCTGTCTCAACATTAGCACTGCTTAACGCCAGGAAAACTGAAAGGCATTCCACACTATCAGCGCTAATGGCTAAACTATCTGAAGCTGTGCTATTGTTGTATCACGTAGTCCAGCGCTATTTTCTGCCCTGTTAAAATTACCGATGAGTCACGTATTCTTCCTACCTTATAAGGCATGTGACAGGGTGGCGTGAGCTCTGATAAAAAGGAAAGCCCTGATTATTTCTATCGGCTACCTATAAAGTGGCACCTGATAGATCACCGAAAGCTAAACTTCCACATCCAGACGAGGGGCAGGAGAGGCGATTAATCAGGGAAAATGCCTTCCCCTAACGCTGTGCTATGCTTAATGAGTAGAGAGCCGTCAAAGTCGTCCACGCGCTGGGAAATTTGCGACGCTGACGGAGTACACAGCCAACCTGCAGGGCTCTGCGTTTACAGAGCAGTAGGACTGGACTCAATCACAGCTGGATGGCTTCCTTGCCAAGCCTGTCGGCGTTATAATGATACATCAAAGCACAAACAAAATCTAGGTACTTAGTATAATCTTTATGACCCCTATTGGGGAATTGGGAATAAAGTACAGACCTGATCACCAGGGACCACAGTGCAGATAAGCACCCTTACCAAGTACTGGGGAGTGTTTCACTTTTTAACAGGAAACAGGAAGCCTCAATATGGACGAGCCATTTATTGCTAAGCAGGTAATGTTTTTTTTTTTTTAAATACAAGCTGGATCCCATGACAAAGGCTCAGGTAGTCCAATGTCATCCTGGGGAAACCACCCCTACTGGAGAATGGTACATTCCTTCTGTAGTTTTTCACAGCCCTACACATAAAAGACAATTAGCCACTGGGCCTTAAGCTAAGAAGGACCCTTTCCCAGTTACTTTCCCAGTGCTCTGCCGTGATGGCGGATGGGCAGGGAGGGTGTCAGTCCCTTGCCCTGTCCCAGTGGGGCCCAGGGACCTGAGGTCCTCCCTCTGAGGTGGGCGTGGCAGCCGAAGAGGAGCAAAACCAGACAAATGGGACACTCGCGCCATCTGGCCTTGGACAATCCTCCAAAGTTTTTACAAGCCAAAGAAGCATCAAGAGATTACAAACGCTGAGAGCCAAATCTCTGCACTCTACTCGGTCTGTCTGGCATCACAAAGTTGTCATTTCCTAAAAACAGTCTCCGATTCCTCAGGGAGGGAGCAGACCGTGTGTTGAACACTTGAGGCCTGGATTCTGAATAGAAGACAAGGCCATTCTATAGGTAACGTTGGAGATGAGAGGAACACATTAGCCTTGAAACCTGGACCCACCCAAGGCAGTATATCACCACGTCCTTCCCCTGCACACTCTATGGAATACGAGGTCCCTGAAGTCACAGGAGGAAAATGGTCTGGACATCAAGTTAACCAGGCAGTTCAGATACAAGTGAAATCGAATCCGTGTCTTGTCTGCATTCTCAGACAGTAAAGGCTGATGCCACCCCTACGACTGGCTGATTAAAATGTGATGCAGCGCGGTTGGTCAGTAAGACTAATTATGCAGTTACCAGCATGCTTTGCGCCACATTGCACTTTACTGTAAATTAATATTCATTTGTGTATCTCTGTTAATAGTAAATGTTGCAACCATGTAACGGTTGCCCTGACATGCGTGTTTCATTAGCGTGTAACCGCGTGTGTCGTGTAAAACGTCTGCTTCCCCGTCTGTGCCGCTGCTAGTATTAAACCGATAGCGGTTGCTAATAAAGACGGTAACTTCCATTTTAAAGCAGCTGCCCCCTCCTTCAGTAAATGGTCCCCTGCTCTCGCCCCCATGTGTTTATTCACGCTCCGCACGTGGGTCCGCTGCCTCAGAAACACTCTGTGCCCTCTACCCTCTACTGTTGTGACGTGGCACGGAATGAACAAGGGAGAGGGTCCCTTTAAGTTCTCGCCACTGTGACAGCAGGCGAGGTGGGAGGTCGGGGGCATTTCAGTGACACCACTGCGGTCCCGGGGTCATGTGCCGTCGCATAAGCAGGAAGTCACGCTCCCAGGTTTCGTCGCTTCAACAAGAAAAAAAAAAAAACCCACGAGAAAACCTCTCTCTGCGGGTGCGAGGAGGTACCTCGGCTGCCAGGAAGCGCATGACCACGCTCGCAGTACATGTGCCACTCTCACCTACACAAGCCAAACGATCGCACCCGCAGGAGTACAGCAGAGGCTGGGGTCTATCAGTACGTCTCGTAAATGGCACGTGAAGAGGCAACCGGTCGAGGACCTCCCACCACAACTTTCTGGTATATAAACTTCTCTTCAGGTTGCAGATTGAAAATGAGCCCTGGGTGGGAGAAGCCAGTGAGACACTGCAGTGAACTCGTGTAACTTAAGCCAGTGTTTCCTGATCCGATCCTCGGGGGCCCACAGTCAGTTTCCTCCCCCTCTGAGCTCCCCGCCAGACAGGCCACACTGTAGCTCCCTCTCCGCTCCTGAGTACGAACGTGGGCCCGAAGGACCGCATTGGGAATCACTGGCTGAAGGAAGCTCACTAGTTAAGCTCAGCAAACATGGACGTGACGTTTTTAAAAAGAGGATGTTCGCATTTCAGTTCTCCACTGAAACTGAAGTTGGTGAAACTGCTTTTCTTCTAGCTCTTTCCAACATTTTTTCCAGAGGTCAGATGAAATGGTGGACAGGCACCATCGCCAACAGAAAAAATTTAGACCAACCGCCCCTCAGTGTCTTGAGGTGGCTTTAAAACTGAAAACCTTACGGATACACTGTAAACCAAACGTTTTATGGACTGCAAATTCAAATTTTCAAAATTTAACTGACATACAAGACTGGGCTTGCTCATTGTAATGATCTGACACACTTCCAGAGTTTATGCAAATGCTTTATTGACCAACTCTGCAATTACTGGTAGACAGACAAGTCAGTGCATGACTGAAACAAACCATTCCAGCCCCCTTGTGGATTTCAGGGAGTGATGTTATATGCCGATTCTTAAGGTGGCACCCCACTGAAGACGCTGCGGCCTTTATCAACCGAAGTTAAAGCTGTAATTTTACACTGTTCATTAGCACTTATGTCTTTTCTGTGATTCATTAAATCAGCCGCATACACAGTCCTCTCCCATTATTACCTGTGTACGTGTTGCTACAGTGTTATGTGCAAGATATCACACTGTGTTATCAACTGATATTGCCAACAATGAACCGGACTAGAACTGGGGCCTGTTTCCTTAAACAGGATTTCTGGCTTAAGCAGACAACTTGTCAGATTTAGAAGTAGTCTGGGCTAAATGTAAGTGGTCCCTCGTATTGCTAAGTGGCTCTGACTTGCCGTACTGGAACGTGGTTGAGCTGTATGTGACATCATTCCCAGACAAGTTCCAACAACTGAGGTAAATGGATCGCAGCAATGTGCGGAAGCACCTTAAGTTGTTTTATTTACTTCGGTTGTTAAGGTCTTTTGTGCGACTGTTTAATGAACTTTGAGGGGTTCCTTAAGTACAACACCAAGATAAGGAGAACAACTTAAGTATTTAACTGAACATTTTAAGGAAACCTTAAGACGTGTTTTGTGTAACCGATTTTATTTTATGGAAAACTTAACCTGAATTTTAATAGAAATCTTCACCTAAAGTCTTTTGTACCACTAACCCTACCGCTTAAAGTCAATGCATGGCTGTGTTGCCGGACGCACCGCTGCCGGACGCCGGCATTAACATACCACAATGCTGCCATTTTGCACAGTTCTCTCTCTTTATTAAATGAATGTTTGATTTTATTACTGATTTACTTCACATGTTGTTTATTTTATACTCGCATTATGATTTGGGGTATTCCTTTCTTCTGTGCCACTTGACAAAATGTCCCCTGACATGAATCAATTAAGCTCTAAGATCTTATCTTAATGCAACAAAAATAGACAAGAAACAGATTTCTGAGAGAGATACGGTGCTATGTGGGGGAAACTCCGTGCCTGAGTTTCACATTAAAATGACATTTTAAACATTCAACGACTAAAAAGATCATCTTTATCGTCAGTGCGTAGAGTGCATCGAAATGTCATTTCACACTACAGCGCTTATAATGCGTGTACACGGTAAAGGATGACAACACAGGAGAATATGGGCGGAAACAGAGAGCTGGAGTTTACCAACTGGCCTGAGGTGAGAAATCCAGGCCAAGAGCAACGTACAAAAGAATGAACACTAGCCCAGTGGCTAAGAAAGATTTAAATGTTGAACAACATTTTTCACTGAACTAGCCCAGTTGACCAGCAGCAAAAATTTCAGAAAAAGTCCCACTCCAGGAACCAGCCAGTAAACATGTACACGTATGACACCTGAAATAAATGAGATTACATACAACACCCAGCATACAGGGTGGAGGTGGGTCAGTAGTTAGTTTTCACCCACACTACCCAAAACTGAACCAAGTGCAATATTTGGTAAACGACATGTCACATCAAATATGAAGCTTACGGTGAACATCCTTTGATCACGCATGTTCACACGCCAACTACTCACTGTAAGTAGCTGTCTGCGCGCGTATGTCTGGATGTGTAAACACAGACATTAAAATGAACGCTACATTCAAATACTAAGGATGCGTCATGATCACACAAATCCTGAATGTCACAAAGTGATAAGTAATTGCCCGTCAAAGTTTAAATGCTGTCATTAACAGATGCTGACACATATCTTATGCTCACATTCTTCAGAATGAAGCCCAGAGTGGCAAAAATAAGAACAGTGAGCATTTTCAGGAATCAAAGCGGAAAAAACAAAGCTGCGCTTAAGGTGCATTAAGCAATTAGCACGACCTGCCGCTAAGAACTTAACCTACAAATGTCAGAACTGCAGGTTTCACACTAACGGTCTAATCTGCTACTTGGCTACCAAACTGTGCCCCCTCAGAACAGGTGAGTGTGTGTACTGTAAGAATGTGGCCTAAATCAAGACAGGTCAAAGTCCAAGAAAGGAAACAAGCTTCTGTGAGACCTGGGATTCCCTGCAATTGAGGGTCCCTACGTTGTACGCTGGTGGACAGACCGTCATGAAAAGACGCAAGCAAGACACTTTAATGGTCCCCTACATGTGACTCACTTCCCCTTAAATGACCTACAAAAATTGTCCTGCATCTATCTGCAAGCCATGTTTTCAAAAGGTCTTCCTTCCTGGTTTGGTACATACCACCAAATAAAAGGAACCTAGAGATGACAAGAGTGTGGTAAGATTCTGCAATGCAAGTGTCAGATTTATTCAGAAGAGGGAGTTAGAATCAGCACCGAATTTTGTCCTTTGTTTGGGGAATGCGAACAAACGCAGCAGACAGGCACAATTTAGGCAACGTTAAAAGATCTTACGGAATAGATTATACAGAACCCTCTTCAGTACGGTTTACATCGTCAAAGTCGTAAGTGACCCCTCTTGCTGACACAAGGTAAACACCCAGTACCCAGAAACAGACGGAGCCCAAGTAACCACAATATAAACCAAAGTGCCATTTCCTGGTTTATGCAAACTCAACAATAATTTAACTGGCTTCAGCTTTAAAAAAAATATATAAAAAAGGAAGCAGAATTCTTTCTGTCGAGAGAACAAATGCTGTGGGACACACCACCACACTTCACCTAAAAACTGGACTTTTTTGTTCAGTAACTGACTCTAGAACAGCAATTCTCAACCCATGGGTCGCAACCCAAAAAGTTCTCCTATGCTGATCCATAATCAGATTTCCCAGCCCCAATTCTAAAATTAACCTATATAAACAGGTCTTGGGTCTGCAAATGTTTAGCACAAAACTAGTGAACACTCACCTAGAAGCCAAACCACAGATGCTTATTTTAAAATTGACTGACACATCCAATCAGATTTGTGTATTGATTGGTGTAAATTTCAGAGTGCACTGCATGCTTGAGCACAGCATTAATTTAAACCGATACTTTATAAAGGGGGGGCGGCACGGTGGTGCAGTGGTTAGTACTGTTGCCTCACACCTCTGGGACCTGGGTTTGAGTCTCCGACTGGGTTCCATGTGTGTGGAGTTTGCATGTTCTCCCTGTGTCTTCGGGGGGTTTCCTCCAGTTTCCCCCCACAGTCCAAAGACATGCTGAGGGTTACATAGGTGTGCCTGTGTGAGTGAATGGTGTGTGGGTGTGCCCTGCGATGGGCTGCCCCCCTGTCCAGGGTTGTTCCCTGCCTCATGCCCATTGCTTCCAGGATAGAAACAAGCCTAACTTTGGGACAATGTCTACTGGGCCAACAAGATGCCTGACAGCTTCCTGTTCATTTCAGTGGAAATGCTGCATTATGTTGCAAGATGATCTCCGAGTTCAGCCACGCAGATCTGAGCACTGCTCTGTCAGCACCATGGCTGTAAGTAAGGCAGAAACTGTGCGACTCCATATGGGTTCAGCAGACGGACTTTAGAACTCCGCTCCTGGCTGGATAGTGATCATTTAAAAGCGGTGGGAGCAACAGGCATGATCAGCGATTTTCTAAACCAGCAACCCGTACAGACATGACCTGAAACAGCTGCCTTAAGGACAGCGATCACTGCTTAGCGAGCATCATCCAAATGGCCTCTACTTCCGCTCACCAGTGGGTGTAAGATTGATGTTCTCGGCAGGGGAGTGTCTGGTTGTTGAAAAGATCAGGGGCCAAGTCAAGTTTACCAGGGGCTTGACTTTAAGGAAGACTGGCATCGGGGCTGAAGTACTCAGGGTGACAGCAAACCTCACTTTAGCCCTGAGTGATCGGACCTGACACTGCTCAATCTTCTCGGGATACCGCTCTCACAAAGGCTATGCTGGGTGCACTGTGTCACCCAGCTGTAATGCAAAGGACAGAGAGGCATGTGCAGTTTGCCACTGTCACACAAAGTTCATGCTAAGACCCTCACCAAAGTCACAGGTTTTGAACAAATCTGGAAACATAATACTGGACGTTTCCTTTTATGAGATAGACAGATAGATAGAGATACGCATATAGACAGACATAGCCATCTAATTAAATTCACAATCTCCCTTTTACTGAACTAGGCTCTAGGGAAGAACAAACATTTCCATTAATTAATTGATAAGATCAGATTATAAAGCAGGGGTCTCCAACTCCGTTCCTGGAGTGCTACGCGCAGTAGGTTTTCTATCGGACCTGGTGACAGCTGTTCTCAGGTAAATACCAGGAGCAGATGTGGCTCATCAGAAGCCAAGTAGGACAGAAAACCTACTGGATAGTAGATCTCCAGGACCGGAGTTGGTGACCCCTGTACTAAAGCATTTCGCTCGGCAGGATAATAAACAGACACATGATCACGGTGGTTATTGTAGCATCTTATATTTCAGTTACGGTCTGGGCTCTTTACCACGGCGAATATTATGGTCCAAATGGCCTTTAAAAATAAACCCAGTGTAGGTGGTAGGCCTTACAAACCCAGCCTGAAGTTAAAAGGACGTTTATCCGCTGGCGGACAGCTTGACCATCCTGGCCGTCTCCCCCTTTCAAACCCGGTGCCAGTTCAGCTGTTTAAGCTGTCGTTGTGTGACAGCATTTCATAATTATTAACTTAAGTAAACTTTATATGGATACTGAATCGTCATTAAAAGGGGGATGCTTTTGGTTTTGAGTATGGGGTGTCTGGGCATAAACACGGCCAAATGCGAAGATGTCGGATGCAAGATACTTACAGGCAGAAAAGTGCGAGTGAAATTTGTTTTGTTTCTTCAATCGTTATTCTCGTGCGTTTCTCCGGTTATCTATGACGGCTTACTATGCAGAGGAAGGGGAATCATGCCTATTTTATCCATTTATAAACGGATTACACTTTTATGCATTTGACAATAAAGCACATTTTGGTATTTAGGCACATCCCGCACAGTCCTCCGTCAGCTCGGGAAGTTCATTCGTATTTACACGGGATCCTCTGGCAGTCAAGTCGCCGAGGACGTCCGGAGCCCGACACGCAAAGGAAAGCGCTGAGAAACACGTCGGAATCACCTTAAAATGACAACCAACTCACATAATCGCCCAGTGTGACCATCGGAGCCATCGCTGGCGACCACGGTGGAACGCGATCGGGTACAGAAACCCCGTCGAGCCGCATAGATCGGCCGTAAACAGCTGGACTCACCGTGTGTGGCGGCGACCAGAGCGACTAAAGCCGACGTGAGCAGCAGCGGCATCCTGAAGGCCCAGCTGGATCAGCGCCGAAGGCCGGGAAGCAGGGCGACGTCTCCGCGGCGACAATGCGAACCGTAACCAGCTTCCAGGAACTGCAGGCAGGAAAACACCCAGCCCCGGAATGCCGCGGCGAAAGCCCCTTTTCCGCAACCGGAAGGACAATACGTGCGCGTGACCGGCGGGGGGCGGAGTTTAAAACTTATCTGAAGTTTAACAAATGAAGCATGGACACTAACACATCACTTACGCTGGTTTTACACGGAGGTCAGCAGGTGTATTATAAAAGCCAGACAGATATGTGGACAACTCTCCGTTTTTCTTTTACAGCCTTTGTCTTTCCGGTTGGGTTGTGTAAATCACCATTGATTTTATGACAATTGGCCGTGGTTGTGTGAAAAATACTGTAAACCCGTAAAACGGTGGGCGGTTTAAATTAAACATACATACGAATTTTACAAGTTAAAGCCACTTGTCAACCACTGAGTACATTGTGCTGTTTTAAGGAAGGCAGGGAGAGACATAAAGGACAATTTAGTAAATATACAATAACAATAATGAACGACTGTATCATTCATAAAGTGTGTTGGAGAAACTGTCACGGGGAGGAGGTGTTGCCAGGTTAAATGGTGTCATTTTGCAAATGATCAGCTGTTTCCTGGCAAGAGGCTGGCAGCTGATTGTACTTACAGTGTTGAATAGTTTTTCAAAGCACCTTTTAACACCATTTGCTCCATTAGCATGATCTGCTCTGTCCTTCCTTACATGATGCTAAAATGGGGCCTCAACTAACCTTACCGAATACCCAACCCCCCCCCACCCTTCCCCACATTGCAAACATACATTCTTTCAAGGAGTTGCTTTGGTGCAATTATGTACAGCTAAGCTGTGCTTCTGAGGAATACCCAGGTATAGAGGTCAGCCGTTTTCAAAGCAGGAGATATACATCCATCCATGCATTCACCCATTTTCCAGACCGCTTATCCTTCTGGGCTACGCGGTTATATGGAGTTCCACCGATGAGGGGAAGGAGTCGGCTTCAGGAGGAGCTGCTGGTGGAAGTAGAGGCCTGCCAACAGAGAGAGACAGAAATCGAGGCAGGAGTTAAATCTCACTCCCACTGACAGCTATCTTTGTTGGTGGAGGTTTGTTAAACTACTCAAAATTATTAACAAAGTGAGAACCTAATGAAACTGTGTCAAAGCCAGCAACTGCCAACATTCAAGATTCAAGATCTTTATTGTCATTCCACACATGTTGGCGCATGCAGTGGAGCGAAAGTCAGAACTCAGGTCCTGGATAAACCACAGAGCTAGCCACACACACTTTTATATATAAAGATGAAAATTAAATATAAAGGTATAGAAGTATAAAGTATGGATTATAAATTAGCAGTATGTACAGTGTCCGATGCGCAGGAGCAGACATGGATTCAACATAAATGGATGCAGGAAATTTACTATATATAACTATCAAAGAACAATCAGGTGAGTAAAGTAAAACTGTGAGTAAAATTCATGCAACTGAAGGGACTTGAAGTGTTTCTTGAAGGTGGGCAGGGAGTCTGATGACCAGATGTGGTTTGACAGCTCACTCCACCAAGCTGCAATAGTTTGCTGCTCTTCCTGCATCCATCAGCTGTACCACCTGTAGCTCAGACTGGGTGATCCACCTAAAGCTAAGCAGAGTTGGGTCTGGTCAGAACTTGGATGGGAGGACAAACAGAAAAGCTGGGTTGATGCTGGAGGAGTTGTTGGTGGGGTCAACGGGTTAGTCCATCCTGTGGTCCCTGTGGGTCCCAGTGCGGTGATGGGGACACTGGGATGTGAAAGTAGTGCAGCCCATTGGATGAGGTGCAAAACAGAGCAGAGGGGCACACAGGCTGACTGCACAGGCTGCCTGACCTACTGCTTTTGTCCTGTATCTTAAGGGCAGTGTCGGGCATTTCAGGTCCAGAAGCTACAAATCCAGACCATGGTTTTGATTCTACCAACCAGCTGAGTATGAAGAGCCACA
>JAODUD010000062.1:3008423-3022638 GCA_026784285.1 Stomatorhinus walkeri | reverse complement strand
CCCCCCCCCCCCCCCCCCCCCCCCCCCCCCCCCCCCCCCCCCCCCCCCCCCCCCCCCCCCCCCCCGGGCTGTTGTGCCGAATCATGTAAGTGATTAACTGAAATTCTTTGAAGTTGCAAGTGTAGCCTGACCCCAAAAATAGCACGCCTGTCATTTCATGCAGCTTCTGCTTTCAGATTGAGTGAGTTGCCTTTGTAATGTCAAGCAGCCAACCACAGAGAGCAGTTCCAGTCTTTGACGTTACTACTTGATATACAGCAGGAAAACAGCAAGCTGCCACAATTTCTGGGAACTGCCGCTCACTTCCTAGCAGCTGCGATGCCCAGCATGAGTGTTTTTGTTTACAGAGTCGTCTCGCTGTCACCCAAGTGCATCATACATGCTGCTCAGCAAAAATGCTGATTAATATTGTCACAAGAAGGTTGTTTTTTAAAGTTGGACAGTTTTTTACTACAGATACTACTGTTTATTGACAATTTTACATTGGGTCAGTTAGTACAAAATGGTCTTTTTTATGTAGACAAGTCTAGGTGAAAATTCACATTTGTCTACTCTGTGCTAATCCCTGAAACTGGTCTGCACTTCGCCTGTGTTCTCCTATGCTAATCCCTGAAACAGGTCTGCACTTAGCCTGTGTTCTCCTGTGCTAATCCCTGAAACAGGTCTGCACTTAGCCTGTGTTCTCCTGTGCTAATCCCTGAAACAGGTCTGTACTTCACCTGTGTTCTCCTGTGCTAATCCCTGAAACAGGTCTGTACTTCACCTGTGTTCTCCTGTGCTAATGCCAGAAATTATGTGTATCTAATGAAAAAAGCATGTTTGTGGAATTTGCTAATTACTGCAGTGCATGATGGGTACGATATCTGGAGGCTACTTAAATTGCATCATCTGCAACTGCTGCAGCTGCCATAGCCAGGCCCTAGGTGTGAATTTGGAAGGGGGGGCATGGTCCATTTTTGTCCCAGGGCCCAGTGTACACATGTTCCCCCACTGTGTGTGTGTGTGTGTGTGTGTGGTTGCATGGATTGTGCTTATATCACATTGTGGAGACCAAATGTCCACCACAATGTCATAAAAACTTTTCAGGTCCCCACAAAGATCTGTGGATGCAATCAAAAAAGTAAAAATGCCAAAATTCTTGAATTACATTTGGTTACTTATGGGTAAAGTTTGTGCTGGGTAGGGGTTAAGGTCATCATGTTGTGATTAGAGTTTTCCCCACAAGGATATAATTACAAATGTGTGTGTGTGTGTGTGTGAGCTCTCCCCCAGGCCTAGGATTCAGCTGTTACTCTTTTTACTTCCTCTTCCTGTTACAATGTCCCTGTCGCACCTCTGTGAGCCACAGGTTGGCCTTTTGGGATTGTAGCTTCAGCACTTGCTTGCTGAGTAACAACGAAAGCAGCCAGAGGCCTGGGAGGGAGAGTGGCGGCGCACCGGGGATTACTGGGATTACTGGGATTACTGGTGGTGAGTCTGCACCTGCCTGCCGAGGCTCTTCCCATCCCAGGGCTGTAGGCTGCACAGCGCTGGCGGCGGGGGCAGGATGCGCTTTGCCTCCTTGTCACCTCGGGGGGGGGGGGGTGTTTGGGAAGCTAAAACCACAAGCAGGCGCCCTGGCACCCCGGCTCTTAATGTCAACCCCTCCCAGAGGCTTCCCACCAGGCCGACGGGGCGGCCGTGCGCGTGTGGGGGGTGCGGCCCCCATACTGCTTCTCTTCTCGTTCTCTTTGTTCACGCCTCTTCTCTTCTTTTTCTCATTCCACATGTCAGTTTTCTGCATTTTTTTACTTTTCTGATTCAAAATGCCATCCATCCAAGCTTCCAGCCATTTTCCTTAGCCGCTGGTGCATTGTGGGGAAAACGCCACAATGGATAATTACCAGGCTGAATGCTCAAGGTTCTAGTCACTGCTGGAGGGTCTGGGGATGGGGTGGGTTCGTCGAAGGCGAAACACACACAGGCACAGAAGTTAGTCTCTGAGGTCTCTGTGACCTTTTAAGTGGACAATGTCACCATGTGACAAATCCACTGAAGTGGAGAGAGACAAGGTGTGTGCTTATGTGTGCCTGTAGGGGGCAGGCTCGTTAAAACTGCCTTTGGAAATGGTGCTGTTTAGAGGCAGACTTGGTCAGCCTTGGCCCTCAGACTGCCCCAACCCTCTATCTCCGCCACATCTCCTCTCTTGGCACCTCCCCCTCTGCTCCGTCGCTCTTTAAGACGCTAATCCGCCTAAATTGAGCATTACGTCATGCCCAATAAAGCGGCATCACTACAGATTAGACCCAAAACCCCAACTTTAATTCCCAGGTGCTCCTGAGTTACTAGATCAGCAATGATATTTATAGCGATGCCCACAGACATGACGTTTGATTTTTCATCGTTTAAATTCATTTTGACGAAAAAAGAGGAAGTAAAAATACTCTGCCTTATATTGGATAACTGCCAATTGACGTGATATATTGGGGCTTTGACATTGGAGATAAAGACCTTCCCCAGTCTCCACAGTTACATCCGGGCTTAAGTGTTCAAAGGCAGTAGTAGTAGTAAGTATTTTTGTGTGTCCTGGACAAGAAAAGCAGCTTCAATAAAAACGTACAGCTCTTTAGACTCAGGGTTTGTGTAAACTCTTTAGGTTAGGCCTGTCTGGGGAACATGCAGCTGTGAACCTCTCCTGAAGTCAACTTCAGCTGCAGAAATAGACTGTGAATTTGCAAAAATTCCCACATTTGTGTTGGGGGGGGGGGGGGTAGGTGCTCTGGTTTCAGGCTTGCCTTTGAACACTGAAGCCCAGATGTAACTAAAGAGGAAACAAAATGAAACCAAACAAAATGCTAAGGAGTTACAACAGCAAGAATCAAAACCAACTAAAAGACGATTGTGTGCATTAGAAAGTTAATGGCATTTTAATGGTTAAATCAAACACTGTCCTTTTAGTCAAAGGCAGCTATTGATTGCTGTTCTAGTCCCGTGTGACCAGTCAGCTGAGGAAATGTGGCCTCCTTTCCCGGCGAGCCGTCCTCGGACCCGGCGGTGTGGGACATGACGGGCACGGAGGCAGTTTATCCCTTGTGCATACCCTTAGTGTCGCCCCATGGATTACGGCCTGTGGCACCTGATGGCTGATTTAAAGAGAGGACGTCTTAATCTGGAAGTGCGGTTTTATATCTGACTGGGGTCATGTGGGGGCTTGGTCAGCTACTCACTAAAAGTACATCAGAGAGAAACCCGCAGACTTTCGATTGAGATTGGAAGGCTGTGGCGATTTCCCGGACGGCATGTCACCTGTCACAAGAGGGAATTAACAGCCAGCTGTAAATGTGACAGGCAGCGGCACCACACAGCCCGTGACACGCGCCAGCCTTTCTCGTCATCTTCGTTTTGGAAGCCAGTTCGTTTGGGGACTTTGAAACTGCCTGGAAAGGGGAATGGAAGGGTCAGGGAGTGCAGCCGCTTCTCACTGGCGTTGGCTCTGCCAACCTCACTCGCCGAACTGGTTTCCAGTTAATTTCCTGCTTGTGCAAAATCTGTTATTACATGTTTACCGCTGGATCATCAACAGCTGAGCACGTGAGTCAGTGGTGTGGGATATAGCGGTCATTGCTTTAAAGTGTCTTGAAACTTGAAACACATACAACACCTAATTTTTTTTGTTTTTGTTTTTTTTTGTAGCAGGGTTGCTATTTGACTAGATCCCTGGGCAGTTGGAGTGAGTGATTTCTGAAACGATAAGGGTTTTGTTTTGCTCGGGCTTGCTATGTGTTGTGTTACCTAGCCTGACATTTCAGCTGGTTTCAAAAAGGTGTAACGTCGGGTGTGGAGCACGGGAAAGGGAGCGCGGGGTGTTCCGTGTCGTGCCTGACCTCATTTCACCATCCATCACATGGCAGTCATCGGGTCACATGACTCATGACAGACAATGGAAGTCCGAGGACTAAGTCATTCTACTGGAGCCTAGTATGTAGCCCACAGAAGAATAAATGTGTTCAAGAAAAAAGTGCTTTCTTAGGAACTGGAAAAACCTGGAAAGACATCTCAAAGCCTGTTGAGGTCCTTCACAAGCAACAGTTAAAGATAAGCTAGTCAATGTTTAAAGCATCCGTCTTCGTTAATCTTCACTAGATAGGAATCAGTCTGTAGCTGATATTAACATCTGAGTCCCTTTCTCTCTCAATTCTTACCCTTTAAACCAACGAGGAGCTTCTTTGTTTACTGATCAGCTCGCTCTTTGAACTGACAACGTTTCACCGTTTGCAAACCGCTAATGTTTCACAGGGCATTTCCTTATGCCCGCTTGAGATCAGACGCTATGAAACAAAACAAGACGTCCGGACGGAGCCTGAGGAATTCCACTGCATTTGGGGTCGATGTGAGGAGGGACGATGGGGTCTCAGGGCAGGGTGTAGAGAGCCAATAAGTCTGGAGATAAAAGACCAGTTTGGGTTTTATCTCTCAGTCTGCAGAACCTGATTCAAGATTCAAGAGCTCATTTTTATATGCACTGTAAACAATCGATTACCCTAAAAATACAAATTAAGGTGTTTCAGTGAGAAAAAATAAGAATACAAGTACATGTATATGTAAACAGTGCAATGTAAATATTGTGAGTATTGCAAAGGAACAAATAAATAGGAATGGTCGATAAAAGGTCCTATTGCCACTTCTCTTATCCCGTACAAACATACCTGCTGGTTTTGTACTGTCTTTCCCTGAGACTTAACGAAACAGACCCACTGGGCAAAACAAGAACAGAACTCGTCAAAGGTTTCATTTGTTCACATCACACTCTCGCCCCAGAAGAGTGAAACGCGTGTCGCTCTTCCCAGCAGACCCACATGTCCGCTATCTCCTTTTTCATTTTCTTTTGGGTCAGCGTTCCTAAAAATGCCTCTTTACCTTTGCTGGTGTAAGAAAAGCATGCCTTCTGGCTCAGAGGACGGCGTCTACTGTTAGCAGAACAAAATTAGCTTTCAGCCCTGAATGAAACTTCTGCTTCACCAGGGCTGATATGGATGGTTTTGATTCAGGGAAAAATAAGCCACTGATATAATTTGGCGGTAAATAAATATGAAAATAAATTTCATTCTCTGTGTGAGTTTATCTCATTTTTTGCGTCCCAATGTTATCCCCCTCCCACAGTTTCCAGTTCACCACTGGCAAGGAAATCACCGAAGAATCCAAAACAACAGTCTGATCCATTTAGCGAGTTCAGTAGGTTGTGTATGCCACTATGTTAGACAAACTTCCCAGCTGTCTGGTCCACCGCCAGTAGAGTGCTGCTTAGCGATGTCCAACCCGGGCCCAAAACTGACATTTTTGACATTTAGCTCTTATTCGTCACGTTGGCCATTACTATATAATGGTGGAAAATTTGAATTTCAAATTCAAAGTGACCACTTTAGTCTAAGATACCCCCTTCCTTGGGGTGTTCATTTTAACTCGGTTATTGGTCAAAGGTTCATACTCTCCGTAGAAAACTGTGTTTTTAAGGAATAGACGTCTATCCCAAAGACCTGATCCGGGAAGATTCTGTCCTTACTGAATGTTACTCACTACACCAGGAGTGCCCAAACTGTTGATGTTTCCTGGTTAATTGCAAGATGATTAATGGAAAACATTTTATTTAACTGGTGGCCAACCGGTTGATCACAATCAGCAAAATATACCCAGAGGAACTACCACCCATGTTCTACACTGGCTGGCACCTCCTCAAGCTCTCCTCTGTAACCCATATCTGTTGCAAGGTCTGAGTAGCAGTGAAGCTGATACAAGCATTTGAATATCCACCACGCTTTGTGACTTCCCGTGGTGAGGGCTGAAAACCAATCAAGCCGGGCGATTTTGATGCTCAGAAGTATTTATTGCGAAACTAAGAACTCGGTTCCTCAGTGAGAGAAAAGGGGGGGGTCTGGCAAAATTGAACCCATTTGCCTGGAGAATCAGGGAAGGTGAGTGACAGGCATGATCTGCGTATGAGTGCTCAGCGAAACAGACACCCTCGAACCTGATGCTTTTCTGGCCTGTGTGAGCGAGGAATTCAGCCGGCCCTTAGGGATGTGAGGAGGGCCTCCTCTCAAATCATTGCAGGAGAAACCTCCGTTACGGAAATCCCAGGCCACACAGACCACAGAGCCCCACCCAATGAACGCCAGACGTATGCCATTTTGTAACTCTTACACCAGGGGTCGCCCTCACTCACCGCAGAGCACGCAACTACTCATCACCAGCCAAGCCTGGAAACCACAAACAATCAAGGTCCTCTTTAACCCTCATGTCCAACAGGTTCCCCCAACCTCCAGATCACAGAGCACACAGAGCCCGATTTTATGAATTTTTTCTCAGCTGCGTCAATAATTTGTTCAGAATTAACAATTAGAGTGACTTTTTTTTTGGTGGCAGCATCCACGTCAGCTTGCATCGTGAAACTTGATCCAATACTTGATTTTACTTTATTTTGGTGTTTTGTTGTTTTTATTCGTCAATAAACAAAAACAAACAAGTAAGCGTCTCTTTGTCCATTCGGAGTGACTATGCTCAGTCCCTAAATAGTTAAACTGTCATTCTGCATTTTTCTGCAGGACTGAAAATACCCTGATGCTGGGAATATGAACCACAGAATAACTCTGAATTGTTTGAGGAAGTGATGCATGACTACACAGAATCTCTGTCTGCATGTACGCGCATAGGGACACATGCCGCTCTAATACATCAGGCCAGCTTTCTGCAGAAATGTTTTCGAATTGTTAGCATGAAAGAGAATGGTGCCAAACAGATTTATAAAGATAAGAGCGTAACTTCTTTGACTTCTACGAAAGCCTTGATTGCGGAGCCTTGCAGTAAGACAGGAAACTTTTCTGGTCCTTTCTGTCCTCACAACGCTTATTTCAGTCTGAAGGGAGCATAATAAAGGCCAAAGGCCACGGTCTAAAACTTAAAAAATAAGGAAAGGGGTCAGTACTCCCCCCCCCCTCACAACTTAACACGATGGCTTGCTTTTACACATAATCCCCAGATGAAAGCTCTGCACTAGACATTTACATTCAGCCCAATGCTCCTCAAACCTCCACTTTCATTCAGCAGATACTCAGTGAGTACTCAGCTCTGCTGTCATTCTCTCCTGACTAAGAGGAATTAGGCCAGGGGAGGTCAATCTTACCCGCAAAGGGGCGGTGTGTGTGCAGGTTTTCACTGCAACTCCATAATTAGATTACTAATTGATTATTATTAATTAGAGGACTGATTGGCTGAAGAGTCCTCACACCTGGGTTTGAACAGCTGACCTAAGGTTACCCCAAAAACCTGCATTCACACCGGCCCTCTGCGGATAAGATTAGGCGTTTGCTGGCATGATTTCCTTTGTGAGGATCTGGAGCAGCATCAAGAGGACCATCCTAGCTGAGGTTGGAGCCTCTTTCTTCTGTCATTGAGCCACCGCATACAGCCTCATGAGTCTTAATTAAGAGCAGCTGTTTTTGGTGGTTATTCTTGTTGCGCTGGTCAGAGAGATGGAAAATAATGTGACGGTCTTGACACACGATGCAATGAGGTGTGTTTCCACGACGTCCCCAAAAAGTAGCGACTCTGATACAACTGCAGAATTCAAACTGACCCCCCTCCCAAACCCCCCCCCCCACTACACTGAAGAAAAAAAAAGTGTGAAACCACTTTTTTCCACCAGTCTTGAGTCTCAGTCTGAACGTTGTTTGGGGCTTGCGTGGACCAGGGGGGGACCCAGAGGGAGGTGGAAATAAAAATACACACCACCCACTCAGAGTCATCATCTTAATTCTTGGAAAGTACTGAAAAACACGAGCAGACAAACAGTCTTTCAGAAGACCCGTCCCCTGCCATGGGTCCAGTCTGTGAGTGACCCTTCCACATGGCAAACTGACCTGATGCAGGTCTCAGTGTTGTGTGCTGTTATGGTTGCAAACACCGTTCCCATCTCGATCTGACTGGCACCTTTGAGAAGAAAGATGGCAGGATCCACCCCTGGTCCCTTTTCCAGGCAGATTGTGGAAAAATGACAATGACGGACATTTTCCATGCTTCTCATCAGCAGCTGTGAAGCTCCTATGGAGCATCAAGCCTTCCTCCTGCAGGACCTCCTCCTCCCATTAATATCCTGCATTATTCTTAGCTGTGTCATCTGCGATTCGCTCCCCCCCTTTCAGATGCCAATCCGTTCCTCCCTTTTGCCTCCACGCCGGAAACTATTCTACTCGTGCCCAGCACAGGGTGTCTGGGTTGCACGTGTGCCAGATGTCAGCCTCTCTTTCAGGATATCTCGGTTTAGAGCACAGGACGGCCACGTGTCACGATTGAGTAATACTAGATTTGTGATATTTTAGGTTCAAGTCTCTGGGTGGGGGATGCCGGGGCTGAGAGCTTTAGACAGGTACAGAGACGATCTGGGCACATGAGGACCATGTCCTTCCAAGTGCAGTAGTGGCCACATGACTTCTGGGCTCACGAGAGGAGACGGCGATTTGAGGAGACCATGGACACTGTCATGTGGCTAACGCGCGCTGAGGCAGAGCAGGCCGGTGCATTAGTACTGCTAGTCCAGAACTGGGATAGCGGCTTTGTCCTGTGTGCTGACCCAGCCTTGTCCTCCTACCATGCCAGCCTTGTCCTCCTACCATGCCAGCCTTGTCCTCCTACCATGCCAGCCTTGTCCTCCTTCCATGCCAGCCTTTTGGGTACTAAACCACAGCCACTGAAACAAGAGACAACCTGTGTATGGCCCAGGTCACAGAACACCCCCCCCCCCCAATGCTATCTCATGGGATTTCACACATAACTGCAGGGCTATCGTGGGGTGCTGTCCCTGGTGTACCATGCCCCCACTCACATGACAGCAAGGCAGATGGGGGTGGAATCGCTTTGAACTGGGATGAAACCAGTTCCCTCTCTTGAGCGAAACCACAATTTCATGCTAACAGCAGAACTACTCAAGTGTGACAACCCAGAGGCTTTAATAATATAATAATAAAGTTATAAAACAATACTTGCACCAGTCATTAAATGAATCATTACTCAGTGAAATGAAATGGTTAAGAGAAGAATTAATCTCAGATAACAATCCGAATGAAGTGAGTAAGCACCCCCCAACACACACCCACATCTCCGCGGTTCGCGTCCCGCCTAGCTGACTGTGGATCCTGCCTCCCATGCCAGTCAAGCCCCGCTGCTGCGCCCGCCCACCAGCGCCGGTAACCGGCGACGACTCGCGGCGTCATCGTCCCAGCACCGGCAGGAAAAAACGCGCTTCCCGAAAAAAACCGCAACCCGAAAAAAAAAAAAAACTCATCTGCATAACATGACGTGGATATCGATAGCGCCCAGCCGAAAGGAAGTCGGAGGTTGTAGAAAACCAGACGGCTTGCCAAGATCTTGGCGCTCGGTTCCGTTTCGGGGGGAAATGGCGCGTCGCCAAACTTCGCGCAGTCCCGTGGGTTCGCGCGTGCGCGTGCCTGCCCAACACGTTTCCTCGCGCTGTTGTTTACGCTCTGGAAAGGCGCGCGAGACCGGGGCGCGCGGGCTGAGATCGTGTCAGCTGTTACAGCAGTGTGGTTAGTGGAAACATTCAGCCCGGGAAGGGTTAAATTACCACATAGCAGTCAAACTGGTTAAAAGTATGTTTTCTCAGAGCCGACTTACATGCAGCCCGTAAGTCACACTGAGGAAAGGCGGTCTTTTAAAACACCAGCGAAAAGCCCTCTTCAGTTTTATGGGGCTTGGCAGGGATGACGGACGTTATGATGTCTAAAAAGCGCAGCCTGATGCTTTTGGCTACACCTGCAGCCGGATCCACAAAAAGCTGCTTTTAATGAGAGTAACACTGCAGGGATGTTTCAGGGCACACTTATTCTGAGGGGTCAACAGGGCTGACCCGACCGGATGCACCTTTCAGGGAACTCGCTGCCAGTGGAAGCGGTTTCCCTGCAAGGGTGACTGGACTTGACCCGTTTTCCGATGCATCACTCTAAGCGACAACTGTGTACAGCGACAGCACCATGACCACAGATGGAAATAAAAGATGGATAATAGTGGAACAAGAAAATGAAATGAGAGGCTGCGCTCTTTGCTTCTAGTCTCCAAGGCGTGTCCATTGCTTGCAGGCTGGCAGGGTCATACAGTACGTGTCACTCAGGGCCACTTGGACAAACTTGGCTGCTGTTACAGAAGTGCTCTTCAAGGAGAGCGAGCGTTCTCCCCAGAGGTGTTTCTAGCTATTGAAAAGATCAGGGGCCAAGTCAGGTTCACCTGGGGCTTGACTTTTTGTTTGAAGAAACACTGGCATCAGGGCTAAAATACTCAGGACTAGGCTTAAAATACTCAGGACTAGGCTTATAATACTCAGGACTAGGCTTATAATACTCAGGACTAGACTTAAAATACTCAGGTTAGGCTTATAATATTCAGGACTTGACTTAAAACACTCAGGGCTATAACCCAGAGATGCATGATCACTTAACACTTTTGGTTCTGCCACCAACAAGGCAGTTATAAACATGGCAACCACCCTCTATAGGGATCGCAAGATCCTGAATCATGGTCTAACACATCATTAAAGCCTTGACTTCCCAACTGTACAGTACGACCAAAGCCTTGCTTCCCTTGCACTGCACATCATGGTGTTACAGCTGTCCTGTAGTCAGCCAGTAGGGTGGTGACTTTGGAATTCTCTTCCAAATAGTCACGGGTTCCATTTTGAGAAAATAGAATGGCCAATAGCTCCCTTGGGTAAGGTGCTAGGCAGAGGGGTAAAACTTATACAGAAGCTGAGCTGTGACCCTCACGTGGCGCCCCCTAATGGCCAGTCAGTGGCACGACAATCAGCTGAAAAGTAGTTAAATTACACCAGGGAAAAGAAATGTAAGGCACACAGCTAGCTGAACACATAAGAGGAGGGGAAGAGCCAGGATTAGACCGTGCTTGGATCCAAAATGCTCAGGAAAACAAGCATAAGAACTGAACGTGTTTAAATTCACAGATCAGGGGAAAACCCTAGGTGTTGAGGGAGGTGTACACTCTGGCTCCCCGACACCTTCCTTCCATCTGTGAGTGTGCCTGCAGATAAAAGGACTGAAACAAACAAAGTGTCATATTCTTCGCCACAAAAAAAAGAATGATATTGAGACAGAACGCTTGACATTTACGGATAATATCTGTTGCTTGGTCTTTGAGGGGCAGGGTATGTTTCAAATAGCAAAGAGTCGTACGCAGACCCATCCCGTCGTCTGCACCATCTACCACTCATTAAGAGATATTGAAAACACCCCTGCGCCATGACTTTTACTTACTTATTCCGATTTATAACGAAAGCCATTGTTTTGATTGTGTGATTAGAGTATGAACTTTGGATTGGATTTTCTTCAAACTGTTTTTTGATTTGCACATTATTTTCTGTTGCGGTTAACTGTGTTGCATTTTTATTATTTGGAATGATGAGGGTTTCATATTACAGTGTATATGTACAAAATACAGGGCAGATTACAGAGAATCGTATTTCTGTCTTTTTTTTAAAAATGACAAAACCAGAGCAAAGCTACTTCTCACACAAAGGGGGCAGCGGTTGATGTAGCCCCCTAAAGGCTGACTGAAAGGAACTGCCAATTCACCAGCCTTAGACGAACACAGAAAAGGTGCTAAGGACTTAAATGCTGCGCTGGAGTAGCAGGCTTTGCCGCCACGCTTCTACGCTGGTGCCCCTTTAAAAGAACAGCAGGTGTGGCCAGGTTTCATGTAGCTGACTTGTAGCAAAGGGAGAAACACGGCTTTGACACTCAGGTTGGGAGGGGCCATCACAAACTGTCCATCCTTGGCAAGTGGAACCCTGACCTCTCATTGGCTGCTTTCGGTGATTGACAGCTCACAATAAATAGCACTCAGTGGGAGGGCTTTTTAAGTCCTGGTTCTCCGATAAACACTGATCAGCCGGGGACTTTAGAAGAATGCAGGGCACGTAGCAAAGAGCATGCTGGGATATAATAAATATAGCACAGACAAGAGCTTAAGGGGCAGTCGTGAGGTAGGGGAAGTGCCTTTGAGCGTTAGTGCGAGCGGAACAATGGTGCTTAGCGGCTGCGTTCGTCGTCATTAGGGCCAGTGGTCAGACTGCCACGGGAGTGGAACACTGTCAGGGTGAGAATGTGACAGCTGGCCTCCGGGTGGGCAATGGAACGTTCCACCCCAGCTCTCTGTCAGTATTTAGCCCTCTGCACTGCTTCCCCCCAATATCCACTGTCAGGGGGGGGGCCGGTCAATAGGGACTTTTTCATGCAAAGATGACATGAACTTGAATGCACCACACACACTCTTAAAGACCCTTACTCCTTTCTGCATGGGAAGGCACATGAAGCACAGACAGGCATGCATGCACAGAGACTTGCATGCATTCTCAAACACAAAACCTTCACACTGCCTTGAATTTAGGCTCATGCAAAATCTTGGAATGTCTCTATATAATAAATGTTTCTGTATAATATAATTATTATTTAATCAATAATTAAATAAAAAGGCAGCAAATCTGTGAGGTGGCTGGGCTGGGAAGGTGTGATAGGAAAACAGCGACCCCTAGTGCCTTAAATGCAGCTCCCTCCCAGATCAGATAAGCCAAGATGCCCCCCCCCCCGGCCGGGCACGCGCTGTTCAGGCAGGACAGCAGCTGATAAGTAGCTTAATGGCTGTGAGATAACAGTCTCTGGCTTTTGTTTGTTCCCAGTTGACAGGCTTTGCATAGGAGGAAGAGTAGCGGTAGCACAAAGGAAGGACTGACTTGTGCCCCCCCCCCGCCTCCCAAGGCCCCCGGCATCCTCCTGGGCCACCCCAGCCCAGCTTCCTGGTGCTGCCGTCCCTCCCCCTACTCTTTCCTGGTCCCTCCGCTCAGTATTTATGAGGTCTGCAGCCAGCAATGTATGGATAATTACAGGAGAAGGTGAGTTCCTAAGCCCCCCAGGGCCGTCGGCGACATTGGGGCGGATCTGAGCACATGCTGGCCGGGGATTCGATCCTAGCAGGGTTGGGGGTGCGTGAGGGATGGGGCCCACGGCGCTGGTGCTCCGGAGAGCCCTGTAGCTTGTTTACGGTTCCCTTTTTCCATTCGCCTGTGTGATGTGGCCTTTGATCTGGGCTGCGGGTCTCTGACAAGAATCGCCCCCGACAGATGAGCATATCTGACTGCGGCTGGACACTTGCTATTTTCCATCTCCTGTGTTCACTCCGAAATCCCCCGTAATCTGGGGCCCTTCCCCTAACTAGCGTGTTCTCAGCTTCAGATGTCGTCAGGCAGCCTCCGCTTGTGTCTCGGTGAGCTGATAACCTGCAGTGATCTGCACCACAAGACTGGGATGTTAATCTGACTCCTGCCTCTTCCAAGTGGCACCTGTGATTCGGGAATTTAAAAATGCAGCGAAAGCCATACTAAATATATTTAGCAGCTAATCGTTTTTTTGAACATAAGTGACTTCCTAAATTCTGTTTCTACCCAAGTACGGTGAGGACCCCTTGTTCTACAGATTGGTGGTTAGGTCACCTGACATTTCGTCAGTCTTATAGTGGCTGTAAAACCAAAATAAATAGCAGATTTTAAAGGCCAAGCTGCCTGAGCGGCTGATTTACATACTGCTGCCTCATCTGGAAAAAAGACATCAGATGTATATCAGTTGCAGTCCTAACTCAATAAATCAAGGCGGAAAGTGCTAGAATCCACAAGCGAGGCCTGTTTCCCACTCTCAGCTTCACTGTTTCACTATTTTTTCTTTGTTAATATTAATTGACAGCAACAAAATGTCACAAACAAAGCCAGGGGAGCCAGTCAGATCTCAAGGCCGGGACTCCACTGCACGTCTATGCCACGCATTTTGTGCAACGGTGTGTCTGAAGGTACCCACAATGCACCGCATTTGTGTCAGGGTTGGAACATCTGTGCATCTGCCCTGCTGACAGAGACAGAAACCACTCAGACACACCCGCTACCCTGCATTATACGCCGTCGCTTCCAGTTTATTCTAACGGCTGGGCTATTTTTGTACCCCCGTGACCCCCCCCTTGTTGCCAATTTTAGGAGATCCATATTGTACAAGGTCTGCTTTTCCTGGCTGCCCCCATTTGCCCCCCGCCACGGCTCACATACAGACACTCGCCTGCCATCTCCCGCCCCGAGCTTTTCCGGTCTGCTGCCCCACACCAAACCCCCCCCCCATCTGTC
>JAODUD010000062.1:2923621-2944092 GCA_026784285.1 Stomatorhinus walkeri | reverse complement strand
ACGGTTCTCTCATAAATACTCCCTATATGTCTGCAAATGCACGGTTCTCTCATAAATACTCCCTATATGTCTGCAAATGCACGGTTCTCTCATAAATACTCCCTATATGTCTGCAAATGCACGGTTCTGTCATAAATACTCCCTATATGTCTGCAAATGTACGGTTCTCTCAAAAATACTCCCTATATGTCTGCCGTCCATCCAACTATCCTCCTGTTTCACCTTTTTTAAAGACCTTTTTAGCCTATTTTCTGAATACTTACATACAGACCATTGCAGGCACTAGGCCACTGTGTAGGTGACGCAGACGTTTGGCCCCCAGAAGGAAAGAACCCATAAAAATATGACCAGAGTGCTTCGGCATGATGACACGTGGTCATTTGAAGATGCCCCCACCTTTTCCCTGTACTGAAGCGTGACTTTGGTGTGAAACACAGACTCATGGCTCATGTCGTTTCCTTAGCAACCCCATGCTGACTCATCTGAGTCAACGGTGCCCACGCAGAGCGGAGAGCTTCACTGACATTGGGCTGGTGCCAACGCAGGTGGGCTGGCGTGGGGGGGGGTGGGGGGAGTGGAGAGACGCAGCTGAGTTACAAAAAATTTGTTCACAAAAACCATTTTTGGTCCATCTGCCAGTGCACCGGGTCACCGTGTGCAGAAGGAGCTGTTGGCTGTGTGTCACACCGTCACGGTTACGTGTATCTACTGCAGGGTCACGCTGACCTTCCCTCGAACCTCTTGCCCCCAAGTACGCCTCATATCACCCACAGCCTGATTTAAACACCTATTGAGTCTGCTGATCGTGCAGGCAGTGAAAGGAGAACCGCAGTTTGTGCCGAAGGACAAGGGGCATGCGATCCCACGTAACGGGGGGACCTAAACGTGACGTCAGGATGTGCGAAATGGTGACCCAGAAGATCCGGCACCGATAAACAACCCCTCAATTAAAACCATAAAACTGCAGAACATAACCAGGCTTCTCAATATCAAAACTGACAGGGTGAACTTCAGCGCACAGGATATATTCGACATGATTGTAATAAAAACATACAAACTCTGGACAAACTTTTGGTTAGGTATCATGCACCAGCCTTCGACATCCACCTGGCATGTGAACCCACAGCAGCGAGGAGAGTTGGAGAGAAATACCCAACACGTCGCAGGTTTTTTATTTGTAAATGTTCATTATTTCTAAACTGCACATTAAAATGAAGTCCAATCCCACTGATGAAATGCACCAACAATGTGCAACTGAATTCATGTCCATGGTTAAATTCAAAGAGAGTCCATCCATCTTTTATCCTATAGGCCAAATGTTTGCCCTCTTGCCCGTCAGACTCCACAGAATCCCTGACATTAGAATAAGAAAACATGTAGCCAAGCCTGTGGGTATTAGGGACTCCATGGGCCCCAGGAAAGCATCATATTGGGTCCCCAGACCAGACGTTCCAATATTCTGGGGCCCCTCTCACTCAGGCACCCCTGTGCTGTCCGGGATCGGCCCCAGGGCCCCCTGTGCTGTCCGGGATCGGCCCCAGACCCCCCTGTGCTGTCCGGGATCGGCCTCAGGGCCCCCTGTGCTGTCTGGGATCGGCCCCAGGGTCCCCCTGTGCTGTCCGGGATCGGCCCCAGGGCCCCCTGTGCTGTCCGGGATCAGCCCCAGGGCCCCCTGTGCTGTCCGGGTTCGGCCCCAGGGCCCCCTGTGATGCTGGTCAGGATAAATTACCTTTTTGATAAAATTATTACACATCCTAAAACAGGCAGCCGCTGATGGCGAGTCACACAGAGGATGCATCCCAGTCATAAAGCTGCAGATATTCTGCCTGTATATTTCTAGAAAGTATTAATTTTCAGGTCTGCATAACACTCAGTACAAAAGTTATTTGCAATTCAGGCCTAGTTCCATAGCATCATTTTAACTCCGGAATAGAGTGACTTTGCAATACCATCTTTCTGACGTCAGGTGTGGTGCGCGGTGGTGCACTGAGTCAGCTCTGTGGAAGACTGTACAGTAAAATATCTCCTCATCTTAAAATCTCTACTGCATGGAGTGAGATTTTTTTTGTTTGTTTATTTCTTTTTACCCTTTACATTTAACTCTGATGCAGATTAATATTATGATCGGTGATACTCTGAGGTTCGCATCCAATTCTGACAGCTTCTGCTGACTGTTTGGAATCTCTTACGTGTTTGCTACCAACACAACACAGGCCAGCTGGGTCATATTGTAAATACTGTCACCAGTTTAACGTAACGAGGCCACGCCATACTGCATCACCAGGGCCACACAGATCTAGTGTAATTTCTGTGCCAAGGACCCAGCTGGGGACTACGATTAAGATCAGAGACTATAAAGAAGATCGCGACCACGCCAGCTCGGCCAGATCAGCCTGGTGGCATCTGTGTGCCCGAAACTAGTTTAAGCGAGCTGGTGATCTTCCTACTTCTAGTCTAAATTCACAGAAGGTCCAACAACATGAAATGTCAACGGCGGCGTGATTCGGCTCAAAGTAACAGCAGAACAGCAACATCCCGCCATGCTCCCCTTAGCCTTCGCTGTCTTATTGCAAGTCTGCCGCTAAAAATGACAATGCAGCTCATTTTCTAGGGCAAATGGCAAATATAAAGAGAGCAGAAAGACAGATGGACAGATGGATGGCGTGGGGGGGGGGAACCCTAACATCAGGCAGCTCATCCACTTTATATGTCGACAGGAGGCCAGTCATTAGCTGCTAAAAACGTTGGTGCCATGATGTAAGGATCCAGCTGTGCAAGTTAATCCATTATTTATATCAAGACAAAGTAACCAAAAGAGCTTTTTCATCAGGATGAATCCCAATGCAACGATGCCAAACCCCCCCCCCACCCATGTTACCCGCGTTACCTTGTAGCTCACTAATAATGGAGAACGAGCAAGCTGTCATCGCCCACCCAAACTGACCAGCAGCGTCACGCTGTTGAGTAACATTTTCAATTTTAGTTCAGACTCGTGAAACAGCATCGTTAGGCCACTTTACAGGAATGTCTCTCCCCCAAAGGCACCCAGTTACAATACAAACAACGCAAATATTAGCTGCTTCCAGTGGTGTTCCATGCTTACAGCCTAAAATAAATATCTGCAGTTTGAACGAGCTCTCCTCCTCACTTAAGATACACCAATCTGCAACGGCAATTTGACAATTGATAAAAATCTTGGAGTCGCCTATCCCTGCGCTGTCGTCCGATCACGTTGAAGTTCATTCTCGAACCTCTGTCCTCTCACGTTGCTCTGTTACGGAGCTTTAAGTTTCAGATCAAACACCTCGACTGTGTTTTATTCTTCAAAGATGTCTTTTGACCTAATTAACCCAGCAGGAAGGTGCTGGAAAGGCCAGAAATCCTGACAATGGGAACTGGCCAGAAAAATGACGTATTGAGCCCAAATATATCCCTCTGCTCTGGCATCGACTGAACCAATGCAGAAGCAAGTCCGTCGCTCATCGGGGGCCCACGGGACCAGTGCCACTGATGACAGCAACAGAATATGAAATAAATCATTCCTGACGTTTGCTTACCAGGTGCCGGATCCTCTCCACCACTCTGAAGCACAAACTGAGAGGCTACAGAAGACACACAAGCCAACTTATTTTGTTGCCCTGTAACGGAAATCCAGTATCTTCCCACGCACCTCCGATGTCCCACACAGCGCTACCCTTCAAGGACTACAAATATCCAAATGACTAAGACAATGACGGAGACAGAGAACTGGCTATGGGTTGATGGAAAATCACTCACGCTGTGCAGACTCACCAAACCACGGCTTCCTGCTAGGGCGTGCTTTACTCTGCTCCACTGATGACTGGTCAAGTTTTCACGATCCCTACTTGCATCTGGGTGGCTTTGTCTGGGGGGGGGTGAAGGTCGCAGTATATTTCCGCCACGCCAAATCACACCCTGCACCATTATTCCACTCTGGTTTTGTCCAGCTTCCCCTGAAGTGTCCCTGCTGAATAAAAAGTCGAAGAGTATCTCTGGGGGGGGTTGGAGATCAAGTGTGAAATCAATGTCCAGTATGGGTGATGTCCAGTAGAAATCCGTGCCATCTTTGAATGGGTCGACCACATTGATTCCCTCACACAACTCACCAGCTGATTCCTCCTCCATTCCTGTAAGTGAAACACAGAAATCAGATGGCGCCACAATCTAATTATCGTATTATATATCTGCCGATGTCAAACTTCTCCACATCCTTCAAGCTTTTGCTCTCTTCGGCCAGAGGGCTCCCCGAGACTGTGACAAGCCGAGGGTGGCAGAAGCGGGAATATGCGAGTCGATAATAAGACAGCAAGGGGGGACTCTGTGGGAAATATGCATTCTTCCAAACAAACATTTCCTGAGCTCAAGTTCCCAGGCCGTGCGATCTGAGAATAGGGGAGAAGAGGCGGACACAGCCCACACACTGAGCTAACCCTACCGCTCCCTCAGGGCAGCCAAGCAGCCAGACTTCAGGATGTTCAGAGATGCAATCGGCATCTGAGGCATCGTCCTCCTTAATAAGCTACTAACAGCTGAGTGTCCTCAAGCCCAACATCTAGATAACTTTTTAAAGTTTCTACAGCTTGATTCTGAGCACCAACAAATGCCGGCATCATGGCACTGAGCTGTGCATAAAAGGCAGGAAACGCTGTTAAGGCATAAAACTTTTTTTGAAAAGTGTCACAAAAAACTAAACAAAAGGTATCACTAATCGCTTGTCTTTGTATGTTAAATAAACACGGCTACCCGACTCCAAAGGGCTACCTGACTCCAAAGGGCTACCCGACTCCAAAGGGCTACGTGAGTCCAAAGGGCTACCCGAGTCCAAAGGGCTACGTGAGTCCAAAGGGCTACCCGAGTCCTAAGGGCTACCCGAGTCCTAAGGGCTACCCGACTCCAAAGGGCTACGTGAGTCCAAAGGGCTACGTGAGTCCAAAGGGCTACCCGAGTCCAAAGGGCTACCCGACTCCAAAGGGCTACCTGAGTCCAAAGGGCTACCCGAGTCCAAAGGGCTACGCGAGTCCAAAGGGCTACCCGACTCCAAAGGGTTACCCGAGTCCAAAGGGCTACCAACGCCACACGGAGGCCGTACAGACCGTACAGTGTTTCCCCTTTCGGGCCTGATATGTCAGCTGCCATGTAGAGTCTATGGCGTGTGTTGTTGAACGCTGCTATGGTGTGAGATGAATACACTGCAGTGGGTGCGATCAGCCGGGGCTCCATTTTCACTGTGGCTCCCAAAGTAAAAACAAAAATCAGCAAAGTAACACGACGCCATTTAAGATTAAAAAAACCAAAACTGCAGAAACGACTCCTGTTTGTCAGAAAGTTTTTCACAATACAGACATTTCCATCTGTTGTCCAAATAATATTTTCATACGATGAATCAATACTGTATTATGTCCACCCACTCACAGAAAAAGGTGATCAGTGCGATAACTGCAAAATGTATCACACATGTGACTTTTCAGAAAGCAATCTGTGATAAATGCAAGGCTCAGTCTTAGTGAGATTCTGGTAAATCATCCTCTTCTAACATGTAAATAAATATCCACACGTCACTTTGTCATCGGGAACCCAAGCTCCAGTGTGGAAAGAACACATGTTCACGTTATTTCACGTTGTAACGTTTCTTGAGTACAACTTTCACATAGGTCAGGCATTTTATGTGGTCAGCTATATAAATGATTATATTAAAATTAAATAATTTTGCATTTGAAAATGTGTATTAATATGTTTAAACAGGGTTTTATGTTTTTTTATTTTATTGTTATTCGAACATTTAAATTATTGCTTTTATAGAAAGGAATAGTGCAGTGGACTGAGTGTTACCATAATCTTTCTGAGAGGGATGGACAAGCAGAACTAATCACCAGGAGCCCCCAGATCCCAGAACATGCCTGCCCTCCTTCCTGCAACGCTGTTGACTCAAGGCTCTAGGAACCGACCAGGGACTCTTTTGTTACAAAGACTGTATTCTGATTGCGGTTCCGTCCTTAAGTAGCGCCCGGGAGGCCCGTGCCAGCTGCTGATAGAGCACACTCAGCCCCCGCACTTGTTAAATTCGGTCATTGTTTACTCAGCCGCTTACCTCCGCTGGTTTTTCAGGTGTACTGTACGTCAGTCACCAACCAAAAGGCAGGACTGCCCCGCCCCCCCACCAAAATGTCCAGGTTGGTGGTATTGCACATAAACGATATCCACTGATTTCAGTGCCCAAAAACATTAAGTCAAACAAAACTGCAACCGTAATCATGCCAGTTCCAAGCAAGAACAACGTAATTATTAACATTTTCCCACTGACCAGTATCCCTCCCAGGGAGTCCCTTTCATTATGGGCCTGAGTACAGCATCTCCCATGCAGTCAGCCTCTGATCTGAAGCACCCGGATGATTTCTGTACATAAGTTTGGAAACTGCAGACATTTAACCGCGATCAGGTCCTTTACCGTCACATTAGGTGCCCTTTTCAAAAACACATACAGCTTTTGTTTGCCTGCTTTCGGTTTCTCCTCTCTGGAGCTCGCAGTCAACGAGGCGGCTCTCTTACGGTATGCGTGCTCTATATATACCTGCTGTGAGAGAATCGCTTAGCGATGAGTAAGGCGGCCTGCCGTGACTCATTTCGACTTGAAACCGGCCCCATTCTACACATGGTGTTTCCTTCAGCATCACTGTTTCAGAAATACGAACTGACATTTAAGGGTCAGTTTAGGTGAACCTCTTATATTTGAAAAAAAAGGGCCCATTAAGAGCGAGAAATGAATCATTATGTTCTGACGCCGTGTTCATGGAGTGGGGCTACCTGCTGGTGCGTCCTGCCCACAGTTTGCTCATCATTATTGACGCATCTTTAATCTCAAGCAAGTTCATGATTTGTACTTCAGTCATAACTGAGTCATTAAATATTAGTAGTGCCATTAAATATTTGCCCCTGTCAAGTGTTACCAGACTAAATGAAGAATGTCTTCTCCGGCCTTGATGGGTGTCAGCTGATCCCGAAGGCCCGGGGATTCCTGAACACTGACGTCACACACACAGGCCATATGGCCATCCAGGGTCCCATGAGGGATAAAGAAAGAGAGAGAAAGAGACTCCGGTCATGTGACCCTCCCCATGAGGATTCCATTCCCACGCTTCCGAGCAAGACTTTCCCATATCCGAGAGGCCTACTGGTCCCAGGACAGCCCCCAGTTCATTTAATACGAGTTCTTTTCCCATGAAAGGGATGGCAAGGATTTTTTTTGTACAACCCACATGTTTACACTGGTGTGTGGGAAAAAAACAGGAAGATGGATGTAAATCCACTCAATAACTGGAACAAGAGATTGAACTGTGAGGTGTGTAACGTGATTTTCAGGTGAAAAGTCAAATACACTGTACATTCAGCCCAGGAAGAGTCTTACACAGGAAAAAAACCTGAGAATGATGAAATGTGACGCTGGCCGGCCGTGTGTTATGGCGTGGGCCTGTAGATGCCATTAGGTGAGCTATGCAATATTTACCTCTGAGTAATGGGAACAGGGACCCCAATCGGACTGAATCAGAGAGAGAGAGAAGAGTTTGTTACACATGTGGAAATGTATCATATTCTAGAAGCAGTGCTCACCCGTGCATTTTAACACACTGTTCATACTTTCCTTTGACCTTAAATTTGAGAGTGCTCATTCCATCAAGTCCTAATTGCAGTGTTCCGAGTGAAAATCATGACCTGCGTCTCTAATATGCACACAGAAATGCAGCCAATCTGTGTTTATTATCGGAAATAAAATTACCCGAATATGTGTTTGCCCGTTTTACACCACATCAGAAGCCCGTCTCAACATGAGGGGGAGGGGGGATGGATCTGACTAGTCAAATAATAAGAAGAGGGGACCTGACTCAGCTCTCAATGTAGCCACCGGCTTCTGTGAGCGAGTTGAAACCAGCCGGAACATGCCGGAAAGACAGGCCCTGCATTATGAGGCTAGTTGTGGGCCCCCCTCACTCGTGGGTGGGCCTCCATCAGCCAGTCCGGAGACAGATATGCATCACATCCACATCCGACCGCAGAGGACACATTGCATGGGATACATGTGTGAGATGGACATCTGGATGGGAAGCTGCGGAAATTTTTCTAAACATCTGGCTCAAGATGTGGTCTTTATGGAAGTGGATGCAACAGGGGCGGAGCTAAGGTTTCATTCACAAATTTCTTAGCTATTATTTTTTATATCAAAGGTAACTTATCCAGCTTAAAATGTTGGAGTTTTATCCTGTTACACCGTTCATTTTGAATTAAGACCCTTCACCCAAGAAATACCCTCAAACCTCAACTTCGGAATTTCAAGTTTTGCTCGTGAATCCAATGGGCGTCCATGATTTGACTTAGAAAAAAAATTGCTGTGCTTTGGGCGAAAAATTAAAGGTACGACAGAAGATCCCCCGCTGGCTCTTGAACCTAAAGCCTTCCACAAGTCTCATTTCCCCCAAGAAATCTCAAAGCTTCTTCATGCCCGCTGACTGTGCTCCCCAAACGCCTGCAGGGATAATGCCTACCCAGTCTTATGTGTGGAAGCTCCAAAGACGTCACCATTTATCCAAAACAAGAGTGGCTGAATTCAGACTACAGGCTGTTGGCACCACCTTTGACGTTTCCACCTTTGACGTTTCCAAAAAAAACGTTTTCAGACAATCCCACGTACCAGAGCAGAAAAACCGATTTGGTGTTTGCTAAAAAGCTGCTAGCATACATGCTAATATAGTGGCAAGGCTTATATCTACTGTACAATCATCGCTGAGATTGTGATCAGTACCGAATGCTGCTACCAGCAGGCGGCCTAGAGCCCAGCCAAACCGCTCTTCTGTCTTCTGTACACCCACCTCAGGCTCTCAGCACCGCCACTCTGCACTGCTCAAGCTGATGTCACCAGCCTATAAAGTGACTCTTTCTGTGATGACGTGACTGTTTGTATGTATGGAAGGAACCACACCGAGAGTGAAACAGAAAAGTAGTCTTGGTCGTTATGAAACAAGGCTCATGCTGGACATGACCAGCTAAGACGTCCCCGTGAGACAGCTGTCTCTGTCGCCCTCACCCAGACAGCTGTCTCTGTCGCCCTCACCCAGACAGCTGTCTCTGTCGCCCTCACCCAGATAGCTGTCTCTGTCCTCCTCACCCAGACAGCTGTCTCTGTCCCCCTCACCCAGACAGCTGTCTCTGTCCCCCTCACCCAGACAGCTGTCTATGTCGCCCTCACCCAGACAGCTGTCTCTGTCCCCCTCACCCAGACAGCTGTCTCTGTCGCCCTCACCCAGACAGCTGTCTCTGTCCCCTTCACCCAGACAGCTGTCTCTGTCCTCCTCACCCAGACAGCTGTCTCTGTCGCCCTCACCCAGACAGCTGTCTCTGTCCCCCTCACCCAGACAGCTGTCTCTGTCCCCCTCCCCCAGACAGCTCGCAGGTGCCGCATGGCTTGGCAAACATCACTATCCTCACTCACAATCAGGCCAGCATCAGATCCATGGGAGCAGCAGGGGTTGGAGAGAGAACTGAGAGATTATTGAGATAAGGTGTCCTGCAGATCTTCATTTACGTCCGTCTGCAAGAACAGACAGGGCTGAGGTGGTCTGCGCTTCTATTAGGTCTGCCCGCCCATGGTGTACTGATTTGTGACACGCACCCTCCCATAATGCAATGGGTTAGACGAGCTCGTCTACAGTGTATCTGCGAGAGCCTCCCTATTCTCCTGGTGTTTCTGATGCATCTGTCAAGTGTGACTAAGTTTAATCTCTGATTTTAACTTTTAGTGGGAATATCTACTGAATACTGTGGACTAACTGCCACGCACTGGCTCACATACTCACACACGTGTGCGCACACACCCGCTGCTTGCTTTGCATGCAAGCTGGTGGCTTGTGACAGGGCAGAGCTTGACACTGCCATTAATGCAGGATACACCTGCGGGGGGGGGGGGGGGCAGCAGCTGTCCCCCCAGCCCCGCGCATCCCCACAGCACCGCTGATCTTGCGTGTGAAATCGATCCCAGACACTTTCTCAGTGCTTGCCGTTACCACGGCAAACGAGCCTTGTCAATGGGCGAGGGGGGGTTGGAATCACATAAAACAGCCAATCAATATTTTGCAATTTTATACCCTCCCCGGGGAGACCCAGGGTCCGAGGTGGAGACTCTGTCAGGTTTGACCAAGAAACAAAAAGAAGGCATGAGAACTTTCAGCATCTTTGTGGTGTGGTGGTGGGGGGGTCATTAGGGAATCAATATTCCAGGCTATTCACATGTACAACTCATTCATCAGGAAGTGACGGAAACAAGGACCTCCTGAAGGTTTAATGCCTGCTCTGAGAGGAGTAGGAGCCTCCTCACATAGAGCGTTACCTCAAATCCTTAAGAAACCATAAGGAAGCATATCCAAGATCCTTCAGGACAAGAGGACGGAAGCCTGTGGAAGTACTCGGTCCTCATATTTTGGGGGCCGATGGCCTGGGAGATACTAACACCAGGCCTAAATCCATGCATGCATCTGCATCCTCAGCCAGGCGCCCCCTCCGCCTACTGGGTGACGAGTCGTTAAGCTGCCCTGTTCGACCAGTGACATCATCAAAGGTCAGCCCCTCGAAGCATGCGAGAGTCCAGTCCACATCTGGTTTGCCACAGACATGCTTTTGTGCCTTGTAGTCACGGCAACATCCTTCCCAAGAACTGGGGCCTCTTTGCTGTGAGCATCAGGGTCTAGATGAGAAGAAAGCTTCTGACAAAGGGACGGCCTGACTGCTTCCCGTGCTCAGGTCTTCCTGAGTGATTCACTGTAGCCAGACTCCGCGTGCGTTCATGGTGTATGCCGCAACAAGGATGGATGTTAAGGGTCACAGAAGATTCATTTAGAATGGTAAGACCCTGAGGTTAGGCTCCGCACTCCATGCTATCCCTAGGGGACATTAAGTGCACTTCCATGTCTGTCCTGTAGGTGGCATGTCCTTCCTAAATGATGCATCCTTTCTAAAGCTGGAAGTTTACTGATGCATTGACTGCACAATGACTGTCCGTAGCCTCCCCCCATGACTTGAATCCGCACTCCAGGCCAGTAAGTCCTAGAGAGCACAACACGGATGAGTTCTCACAGTCCGCACTGAAGACAGATCAGCTCGAGGTGGTTGTATGGCCCTGGAGATACGGGACACATCAGGGAGGATCGACCGCGAACATCGCCACAGTAAGAGGCCCCCCAATGGCTCCTGTAAGCCCGCACTTCTCAGGCTTGGAGCAGCCGCCTGCCAGGCTGGTTCCGACCACAAGACAGCACTCTGCCGTCTGAACCACCAGCAGCCGTGGCTGAGCACCTGGGCGCCGATCTGGGAGGAAGTCAGGTGGCACCGTGCCGCTGTGAACGACACCTGGGCATCGTGCCAGTCCGAGCACCTGCGGATAATGACGCCATGCGCGCCCTCACCCAAATCCATAACATGCACACACACCGTACAGATATAATCCTGTCTGTTTCAAAAACAGCAAACATCTGACATTTTGCTCAGTGTGAGAGAGTCTGTAATTATTGTGATTATTGTTTTAATACCTCTCTAGACAAATCTCAATGGATGGGTATTGGGACTTTTCAGAAGCAATTTACACAGCTTGGTGCCACCACTGTGAGCTGGAGGGCAGGCAGGGAATGAACCATGACAAAACATACACAGGGTATGATACCAAGACCAAGACCAATAACAAGCCCTGACATAACCAAGACCAGGTACAGACCCTAACATAAGAAATACCAGGTACAGACCCTAACATAACAAAGACCAGGTACAGACCCGGAACACTAAGCACAGACTGCCTCCAGAGACTCACTGTGACTGTGTGAACATGGTCTGTGAGGAATGGTGGCTGACTGAAACTATTAGTGAGGCCCAGGAGGCAATTCTGCATCCACCTGAGCATTACGGCATCACAGGACTTCTACTTTACCTCTGAAACCAGTTAACGAAAATGGACCCTGGTCCAGCTGGCTCTCATTTACGAGGCATTAACCAGCCATGGCAGTGGTGGGTCCTGAAGACTCAAATATTCACTCTCCCAATTGCCAAAACATTCCAGTCTATTTGTTAATTCAACTTAAAGTGTGGAATATTTTAATATTGAAGAGTTTTTATACAATGACTCCATTTGGATTGGTGCTCCCATTAAATATGTTGTTGTGAAGGGATTACCTTGAGCTTAAAAAATGATGTAGCATTTTACAAAAAAAAAATATATATGAACACTTATCCTTACTGTCAACTGCTTTATAGATACATGTCCCATGTCTTGTGGACCATCTCTCATAACTGATTTTAAAATACAATTTAAAATGATTTACATTACAAGCATGAAACTGTTGCACTGGTCTTTGTTCACATGTAACGGCCAGATGTTGCATTACACCAGATGTCACTGGTTGTTTAACGGCCGTAGATAAAATAGCAATAAATGTAACACTTGTAAAGCCCTTACAGACGCCGATTCGGTAATAAAACACGGGGAAATACCTCCGCCTAGTGGAGCATTAAGAAATCACCCATCATATAAAGAGCGCTTATCAAAGGAAGGGTCATCGTGAGCTTAGAGCCCATCCCAGTGAGGCAGCACGCCTCCTGCACGGGGTGCGAGTCCCTCACAGAGCACACCAACTACTGTAGACTGTTCGAGAAACCCGACAATACGGGGTGAAAGCCCACACCGAACATGGAGAACACGCAAATGGTACCAGATTTAAACGCGATATACTTGAAGTTGCGTTATGTGCGGATCTGTACAATTTTGGCGATTTCCGCCTTAATCAGTACTAACGCGTTAGTTTCACGTTAGTCCGCAAGTTGAATATGGATTTGTGTATCGTAGGACATCAGAGTCTCTGGAACCTTTAAATGTTACGGTGCTAGCAAAGTGCTTTTTGTCTAAATTTAAATGGTAAATTCAACCGTGCCAAAGAGGGTTTGGTTCGTACACTAAATTTACCTTAAGATAATGGTACCCGGGTCTCGAAAATATGTCAGCACTGATGCAACTCAAACAAAACACTTACCTCGTTTTACCGACACCTGTGAATTATCGAACAGTTAAACCTGTAAGCTTGCCAATACTTATTTTATTGTATTTTAAGGCAATGTCCGGTTTCTCTTTATCGCGACAAATCATGTTTCAAAGGTAGCCAACCTTTTGCGGTTCAAGGCCAGTCATTGCAAAAGGGGAAAATTTGCATTTTCTTTACTCAACCAGCAGAGGGAAGCACCTGCACGCCATAACCATGCATATGCTTTAACATCTTGTTCGCTCAGAAGAGATCAGGAGAACATTGGATCACAGTTTGGTTCGTCATGAGCTCGGTATTTCCAAAAACGGACATTCTCCTTTATGAAACGAACTTGAGGCGTTTTCCACAACATACAGACCATATTTCTATGCCGCCTATATGCATACGGTGATTTGGCTCCACGGCCACCGAAATTGCCAAAATGACAGGCTTCATGGCTCCTAGCTCGCGCTTTTTCGCTCCGAGCGCGCGCTTCCGTTTTGAAAAGGGAACCATCACATACACTTTCATTCACACTTTACAGTGAGCCTGCAACAAAGTATTTCTCAGTAAGTTTACTTTTCAGGCTACAAATAACACTTTTACCAAAAGTCTCCAACATACATGCGGGAATGTTGTCCTCTGAAGCAGGACGTGCATGTTAATGCGTAGCTCACACGCTCCACAGATCAAATGCAGCGGTGTTCTTTGGCATACGTTGCACAACCGCCTTTGTCAAGGTATGCATACCTGTATGACTGGCCCTACCATGACTGGCGCATATAGTAATAATCAGCTGCTTATATACACAAACGTGGGAGTTGGAAGGCGTGTATACTGTAAACACGCACCAAGCGTTTTGCTTTTAATTTAGATCCACAATCGTTAACAAGACTGTAGACCATTGAAACAGTTTTATATTTACAAAATGTTTGTGGAAAAATGCATGCGTCTTACTTGACTGAAAGAAAATTTAAAGTGTATACAATGAGGCGTTTGAACCCTAAATAATGAAAACGAACAGTTCCTACTGTAATTATTATAATGTAACATGCACATGAATTGTATGTAGGCGTATACGTCTCCGACAGCGTGCAACAGTCTGCAAAACAAAATCAACTTCCACCAATTTTAACTGTATCAATGGCTACGTAAAATACTGTTTTCTCGATGTATGACCTCCGTACCACCACTTCCTCTTCTCTGATGCAGCGATTGTCGGATTTACTGGAAGCGCACCGTGCAGCAATTTCAAGCTGCACACCGCCATGCTATTCATTTACAGAACAGCGGTCGCATTCACATTTTAGTCATACTGCCACCCGGAAAAAAAGATTTCTCGTTTCGTCACGAGTGGCGCCTTCACTTTATATTTGCTGCAATATCCAGCCTCGTCTCAAAACCGTCCCCAAACTGCGAAAAGCAGCCAAAATAAACCCATAATATGCATTCAATTCATCTCGCACTGATCGTTCTATCAAATCCAGGTTCGGCGGTCATCATTATCATTACACACACATACATTCAGACACACACGTTTTGTCAGTTTTCCTCTGACAATTAATGACATAGATGTTTGAGCCCCATTTTTACTGAACGGTCGTCGTTCCCACGTAACCTATCTATCTTTGACATGTGGTTCAGTTTACAGTGGCGTCTGATTTAATCCACTGGGAGTTACGCTTCTAACTACATTTTATAGATGAACCTTATATTAAATGTAGATATTAGGCCTAGGCTAGAAAATACAAATGCATTAATCCATCCATCATCTAAAAATTAAACTCGTGAACCTAATGTTGTCTTGATGGGGGTAAGAAGTAGAATTACGTAATAAAACGAACACTTAGTGGGTTTATCACAGAATGTCTGCGCATGCATGAAGCTCCAGGCAAAAGGGTCGGTGTGACCGCCCAGAGATAAGGCCATTCTCCGTATTTACATACACCCACACCAACACTTCCTTTAAAATTCAGCACTGGAGTGAATAACTCGTTTCCCCACTGAAATACTTTTACATCCTCAAATCTTGTCTTTAGTTCTGCATGACTGTAGCTTCAGGCCGTAGTTCAGAATAATTGTCCGTTCCTGTTTTATGAATGCATTCACATACTGTTTGAAAATTAGATAGTTTCCCTGTTTTAAAACACGCATTTCTTCTACATTTAGCCTACGACTTTGAAAGGTTTGCAGTGGTGGCCCTGGGCTTAAGAATTGCACAAACGGAAAACACCTTTCTATTCAAAAAATGAATCGCACCTTCGCTCTTTCTGCTAGATAAAAACCACATGAATGAACGCGGCAGTGGGAAATCCCAGAACTGTAATACCGAAATACTGAGAAAACAGGTTGATTTTTTCAGTAAGAATCAACGGCCCCGCGTTCAGACATCGAACTGAAGTCCTGTCTGTCTACATTCGCTCGACAGACAATGACTTCGGCCACAAGCTGCACTAGAAAGCTTACATGTTCATTTATAAAGGCGAGTCTAAGTGTGTGCTGTATTCATGCCACCATCCCCCTAACAGAAACAAGTAATTGCACGAAGATTCTAGTTTTAAAGGGTTCACTTATTTGATTTCCACGTGGCAATGTGAGGAATGAAGGCAAACTCATTTCTTATTTCTGATACGTGACCCTAATAAATAAAACGAGGTAAACGGAAACGAGCCGCCGCCCCCAGATCCATGGGCACACGCCCTACCGGCCGTAGGCAGCTCCATTGTATTAAATGCGTCGGACGGTGCCTCCCTAAAAAAAGCGAAGAAGCTGAAACTTTTTTCACTGGATATATATGTCTGGAGAAACGAAAAGGGGGGAGACGGACCTCGTGCATGAGCCGCAGCCCAGCGCCGAGGGTCCGAGCGGCTGCATGGCGCCGGGACGTTTCTTCCCAGATACAGCTTAGCAGGTGCTGCATTTAGCTGCACGAACACACCCCCCTCCCGGCGGCTACGCAACGCAGCAAAATGAAACTGCATGACTCTGCAGTCTAACCATAGGTTTGAGCTGTCGAGTTTGAAATATGGACTGGGGGGGGGGGGATTACAGGAAGCCTAACTTACTATCTCTAGTCTCTACCGACAGACTTCCTCTCTCTGGTCGATAACGTCCAGCATGTGCGATGCCACCTTTTCCTTTTCAAATGCGCACGCAGGTCTGCCGAGAATTTAAAAAAATCTCTTGGAAAAACTTTCGACACCGAGCATCACATTTAAACTGCCAGCTTTCAATTTAATGAACGAGAAACCCACGAAATATAGTCGGAGGTGTCCAAACTGTAACTTGTAGCACTCCTGCTTATTATAAGCATTTTGACGCTGCACACGTCCTGAAACGGGCGCCCGGAGCTGCGGCTTCACGCCAGATCGCCGCGGCCGCGGGCTGCTCAGCTTCCCGTTACTTACCGCGCACCGTCGGTTCTCCCCTCCGGAGCTGGAAACTTGAACGTCCGGGACCGGAGACGCAGGACACTTTTTAACTATGAGAAATCTGCGTGACTGTCTAGCAAATGTACTTCCACCGATGGCAGTAATCATATAATGACCCTCGCTGTCAGACTGGCTTGTCCTCTCGCTATTCACCCAGTAGGCTAGATTTCGTAGTGCTACTGCCATTCAAAGTAAGTCAGCGGTTGAACCGTGGCTTTCCCCTTCTGCTCGGTCACACCCACCCCGTACACTGACATCTAACAGCAACGGCTCTTGTACTGCAACAAAAAAAAGTTTCACTCAAGAAAAAAAAGCAGCACGTTCGCCCTTTCCCTTTTTAAGATCTGCAAAGTGTGATCATTCAGACTGAAATGAACAGAAACGTGTGTAGAAGCTCGCGCCTCATGCATTCATCGTCTAAGACTTAATGCGGTTTCAATGAAAAAAAAGTGCCAGAATTCATTGTGCGTTAATTGAAAAATTTGCGCAATATTTTACTGTCCATACAATACACGTAATCCCAAAAACGAACACACACGGATTAAACTGGTGCAGCGTACTGACTGAAGATGGGAATTTATTAATAGACACAGCAAACTTGGTTGCACGGTGGTGCCAGGAAACTGTGAAGCTCGCGCTGTTGCATGCGCTCGCGGCTCTCCCCATCCACCATGGAAAAAGCGTGTATTCAGCCCCCAGTCTTTCCTGCCTGTGGCATCCCACGTGCCATACCATATTTAGGAACCCCGGTCACATTTTAAAATGTATTTTCTGCCTGTTCTGGATGTCCTGGTCACGTAAATGGACAGCTCGTGCATTTATGATAAGCATAACAGGCGGGAAATGTTTTCACAGGGCAATACAGTGCACTATGATGTCTCCTATGATACTGCCGGAAAGCAACATGCGGCCAGACAGTCCACACAGATCTTGCTTACCAGATCTTCTCATGAAATGTTCTAGAATGTCACTGCAGTGACCTGCAGTGGTATTGCATTAGCTCTTAGCTCTTAGATAAATTAGATAAATCACAATAGCTAAACTGACATATGTAGTAAACGTGTGAGTGTTGATTTGCTGTAAATTATAGTATTTTGACATTCTCCATGTGACCAATGTACACTGGAAGACTCAGTTTGGCTTAGCCTTGGTGTTTGTGCACTGAATTGCTGCTAAGGGACAGATCTGGCCTTTGTGGTGCTCCAGAGCTCCCAGGACAGCAGTGACACGTCGATCCCTCTCCAGACATTCTTTACCGAGCCCCACTTTTTGAAACAGGCTCACATCCACATGACTTCAGGCCACTAGCCACACTTCTGCTCTGTGATCACAAGCTCAGATAATGAAATAATTCCTGCAGCCTTGAACGCAGCATTCACCGCAGAGCACTTACCCTGGAATGTGTTTACTCAGAGAGGAATTTGCTGTGTTCTGCCTGCTCAAAACAGGCCTAACACAGCTGTACAGTCGAGCGTCTCTCAGATTCAAAAACCCCTCTCCAGACACACGGTTTATTAACGCGCAGATTATAGTGTCGGGGCAATGGGCAACAATATCAACATGGACAATAAATAAAAATAAAACCGAGAATATGCATTGTTTTATGTGTAAACTGTTTTCCTCATACACACCATGTGTAAGGTTGCTTAGTAGTTACAGCCATGAACCTGAACACATTTTCGTTACCAGGAAGCTCCCTGCTATTCTGTCATTTTTACTCCCTCCTCCCCGGATCGGCAGAGCGGCTTTTCCGGAGCTCGTTTGGTGTGACTGGTCCTTCCTGCACAGCACATACAGCATATCACGGGTTACTGTGAGCGTGACGACCACAGAGCCAAAGCAAACAGGAAGAGTCAACGCCACCATCCCTCTCTGGGAATTTCTTCGCCATTCCAGTATAGATGCTAGTGCTATTTGATACCCGGTGGTTCTCAGAACTCGCTAGAAAACAATTACGGCTCCTACTTGCACTGCTTTGCACTGGAATTCCTCTCACGATGCACGACTGGACGGTGCTTCCGCTCAGTGGGGGTACAAAGGCCCCTTTTGTCGTGTGGTGTGCAATGGCCACGTGGAGACAGATGGGAGGCATTCCAGTGGGCCGACATCACCCACCACAGGCTCACGGCCCCACCCTGAATCCGCACCGGGCCGCAAGATGCGTTCACTTCTGAAAAGGGAAGAAAGCCCAAATCGTGACGTGATGGAAACTTCCCACAAGAGTCCCTGCCCCCCTCCTGTGAAACTCCGCCTATGATATTCACTCTAAGAATCATCCAGTGCTGTTCAGGACTCATTATCAGTGGGGTGGGGCCATTTCCTCTGACATTTCTGAGGCGAAGCCCAAGAGGCCCAGTGACTGTTTGCAGTCACCGGCTCCGCTTAAGACGTGCTCAAGGCGACATCGCCCAGGAAGACGGACGCCCAGAGAGACCGGAATGGCAATCTGCATACATCCTGATACATCGAGCCCTCCCCCCCCATGAAGGGCATCTGGAAGATTATCACTTGCGCCAGAGACAGTAGCAGAGCCAAAAACGCCATGAGTGGGAATCGGGGTTTTACATTTCCATGAGTAAAAACTCAAACATTAGACGTGCCTAAATCCCTTCTCAGGGTCCCAGAGTTGGGGGGAGGCGTCACCAGTGAGCTAAGGTGTAACATGCTCCAAAGATGAAGACAGATCTGCTTTGATCCAGGCTGCCATCGACATCTGCACAGATGTACGTCCTGGAGTGCAGCCACGCTTTATCGTCACATCTGCCGTCAAGCAGAACCTGCTGAATCAGAGAGGAAACTAAGAACTTGGCCCCACAAGGCCTTGTTCCCACGGCTGTTTGCCAAGGGCGTTGCCATGGAGATTAAAGGGGAGAACCAGTCAAGAAGCGAATGGGGCCCCAGTTAGGGACTTCACCCCCACAATGCCCCTTACTCAGCACCTCCCCCCACACAGACCCCCCTGGATGATGGCATGAAACTGCAGGGACACTGGTGACTGTGCTCCCAGCCCCGACGCGTCACAAAAATCACCGACAGCTGGAATTTGCCAGAACCTCCGGCCGTTTCAGCTCTGTGACCCGACCCGTAATCTCCTGCCAGACAGACCTGTAAACACACACATTGTCGCAAGCGCACATGCGGCATAACGCGTTGGGCAGATCTGGCCCAATAATCTTCTCAAAGTGAGAAATTATGGTAAAATCCTGAAGTCTGTATGAAGATGTTCCAGAGGCAATATCTGTTTTCAGTGGATTTCTACTGGATTCCGGACCCTCAGACCAAAAATGTGGCAGGACCTAGAATTTTCTTTTGAAACCTTTAATTTCCTTTAATTAAGATTCACAGACAAAAGAAATTTCACGTAAAATTTCACGTAAAAACAAATACTTTATTTACAGCACTTGGTAAGAAGTGAGGATCTCAATTGAGGTTTGACATGACTGGGTCTGCGCAGCCCAGACAGACATCGAGCAGGGTCAGAAGACAGGGCACCCCCCCACGGGGTCCCCGGCCCCCAGCAGCAGGGGGGCCAGGCGGAGCAGGGCGCGTACAGGGACCCCCAGCTGACTGAACCTCAACAGCAGCTGCGGGAAAGAGGTGCATCCTGGGAAAGGAGGGAGACACGGGTGAGGGGACACAGATGCACCTCATTACCCGGCGCTTTTTAGAAATAAAACTAGATATGAGTCATCACCCCCCCTGGCCCCCCCACCTGTGTCCCTGGAATTGAAACTAAACCCCAAAAAGATGACGGGCCTGGTGTCATCATGTGGGACAGACCAGTTTGTGGCTCTAGTTCGTTGCTCTCCTACCTTCCATGTCGTCGACGGCCATCGTCCTGAAGCTGGGGATGGAATGGAAGACCAGGTAGCAGGCGAGCGCGGCGGAGTGGGGGCCCTCGGCGGAGTGGGGGCCCTCGGAGCAGGCCTGGCCCCTCAGGTAGCTCTGCAGGATGGCGCTGTTGTCTGCCGGAGCA
>JAODUD010000062.1:2790911-2804272 GCA_026784285.1 Stomatorhinus walkeri | reverse complement strand
AAGGTACAGTTCATTCAAGCATTGAGAGGTTGGGTTGTGCCTGCTTGTTTGTATTAATCCCATGCTCTACTCTGTCTGATTATGGTGGCTTGTCGAGGAACATTGTAACACAGTGTAACTGGGGTTGATATGGATCTGCTGATTGCTGTGAGAACATGAGTCTTCATGTGGCCGTCTTGGCTCTTCCTAGATAGCCGGAAGAGTGGCCTTCTGGGATATGCAGAAGTCAGGCCTTAGGCTTTCAATGGTGCAGTCGGACGTATCCATGGTGCACAGGCTGCAGTCACAGCTCAGAGCCACAGGGAAAGTCACATGGGGGTCCACCCCCAGGGGGCAATCGGGCAGGCGGATGGTCTGGTATCGCACATCCTTATACGTACACACGTGCTGGTACACCACAGAGAGGGGGCTCTTGTACACCGGCTCCTGTCACACCCACAGGGAGTAAGGAAGGATCGACACCTCTGTTAGCTCTAACAATGATCATGTTTACACACACATCCTGGTTTTACCAAGTGCAGTGTGTCCCTCAGCCAGCAAGGGGGGCAGCTTGCATTTCACTTCATTAACCAATCAACGTCGTCATTGTATGACATCACCACATTCATTAAAACCAGTGTTTTCTCTTAGATGGCAAGGGGCACAGATTTGTAAAGCGCCTGTTTTATTGTGAGTATCTTTTGTTAAGGGACATATAAAGACAGAGGAAACATGAATATGCTGACCTGCAAAGGCTGTAGAGAGCAACGTAAGTGTGTCTGTTTCATGATAACAAGAATAATGGTAACAAGGCTTGAACTGCAATCTTCTGAGTGCAAGCACAGAGACTTAGCGTGCTGAGGCTTGAGTTTGAAAATGAGAAAAACGGACCGATGTGGCGATGTCGTGCGAGGAAGACTGCGATTGGTTGACAACGTCAAATGCAGGCCCCCACCTTTTTTGATCTCAGGATGTGTGTGTACGGAAATGAGGAGCCAACAGACAGAAGCAAACCTTGGTGAGGCAGTGGCCGCTGCAGATGGACGTCCGAAAGAGCAGGCACTTCGGGCAGCCCACCTTCTCTACAGACACTGTCTCATTAACTGGCTCACAGGGCTGCAAAAAAAAGGCCCTGGCTGTGTTATGGAAACAGCCCACGGCGAATAGGAGTACCAGGGCGCATCCTGGTGTAGCTGACATTCTGTAAGAAAGTGCAATTTAGCTGTCATGGCTGTGATAATCAGTAAAGTCTAATTATTATTAGATAGAAGATGTAAACAGTATTATTCTACTGCTGGAAATTACAACCCAAAAAATATACAAGCCTGCTGCAATGTGTCAAGTACATTTTTAAATATTTAGCTGAGCATGTTAAATATTAAATTAAAAATGCACAACATAACACTATTATGCACTTTAAACTGAAGTTACCAGTTACTCTTTGGTCGTATATTTTTACATTCCTTGTATTTTACGGCACCTTATTTATGTAAAACATTTCACTGCTCATTCATGGACTGTCCTTTAGAGCTTACGCAAAATGACATTTCATTTTACACTTGCTATAGCATCATATAATGACCATAAATTTGCAAATTGAATTAAATTGAATTGGAATTGACTTGAATTGAATTGTGACATTATACGGGACCAGCAGAAGGAATGATACCTAATAATTTTTTTGAAATTACGTTAATGATTTGCTTAAAAAACACAGAAATAGGTGAATAAATTTAATCAAATAGTTTATACTGTTTTCAATTCCACTTAACAATGTAATATTCTTATAGTATCGGAATTAAGACCTTTACTGTAATGTGTCTTGAGCTATCATACTTACCTGATGTGAGTCTTTTCCAATAGCTCAGCAGGAGGTAGGGCAAATGTTCCCCGTCTTTTATACCTGCAGGCCCAATGTCGTGGCATCACACTTCAGCACGGAGCTCCTCCTTACGCAGGCACCTTCCGTTTACGGCTAATCCCAGGATTAGACAGGAGCACAGTGACATGATGGCTTCCTTCCTTCTCCGGGGTTACATTCTGCGTGCTCCAGAATTCGAGGTCTTTGCCTGACATCTGTGTCACAAACAGATGAAAAACATACATCTCTGCTAGTATCTGGTTGCCTGCTGATTCTTAGGCCTGTGTGGGTATATTTCTCGACTGAGCACAATGAAAAAAAATTTGACTTTTAATTTAGCATAGTAAGAGTATAATATAAATGCTACTCCTGATACAATGGTTACAATTGGAAAGTGGGTCACCTTGGGCCACTATGCCCCTTAAGTGACCTGTATCAGTAGAAAATAAGATATGCATCTTATTGTTGCCATAGCAATGAGTACTGGTCAACCAATTAGGGGACACTGGAGGCCACTTAGGGCATTATCTTCCAAGGGAGCGCTGACTGAGCAAGCTCTACATGCTCTTTGTATTGGGTGCGAGGCCCTGGAGGGGAAGTTTGCTTGGGGATCCACACGGACCTTGACCAGTATTCATAGCATTGCTACTATCTTCCCATCCACCTTCCATGACCTCCTATCCAGTACATTGTCACTGAGAGTATGAAACCTCACCCAGTAAATGCACACCACAAAAGCAGAGGGCACCTCTTACTGAATGGGAATCAAACCGGTGGTTATGTGGTGCACTCTGATGGGAATTCATTTAAGTAACAACTCTTCAGTTCAATTCAGTTCAGTTAAATTTTATTTGTATAGTGCATTCTCACAACATTAAATTGTCTTAAAGTGCTTTATACGTATTTTCCCTGGCCAAAGCCCCAGTGAGCAGCCAGAGGTGACAGTGGCAAAGGACAGTTCCCTAGCAGGAAGAAACCTTGGGAGGACGTAGCCTCAAAGGGGCAGCCCATCCTCCAGGGGCTGGCAGAGGGAGTCAAATTAGCAGAGTCCTGATTTATACACTCGAATTACCACTGTTTAAAGTAGCACAGAGATGTTCTTTGTTGTCAATGTCACATTCAAGGTTTTCTCTCCTTTGTCCACAGGTGTTTTGTGTTCTGTTGTTGCTGATTACCCAAGGCCTAGGAGATTAATAGCATGCTCTCTGATATCCGATGACCAACGAAGGGCTGAATTTTGAGGCTTCTTGGGTGAACATCACCTTGAAACATACCTGAATAAGCAGTTCATGAAGTAAAAGTCCATTCAGTACATACTGCTGGAGCTGTGTACCCTAACATTGTCACAAAGCACAACTATTTCCAAATTTTTTTACAAGTATTTATAATATGAACTTTAAATTTATGTGCATGTAGTCACTGTATTAATGCTAAATTTATTAATTATAATTAGATTGTTAAATTAAACCTGAACTAATTATGTATCCCTAAAACGTATAGTAAAATATGCTTTCCCTTGAATATCCTGCAGATGTCATTGTTTTCCGCTGAGAAATCAGGGTGAAAGCTGGTAAAATGTAGGAACTCAAAATCGTTGTATTGACTGTACACACGGTATACAATTTCGGACGGACAACGCATGCGTAGATACTGAGCCGATTACAAACGTCCCTCGGAATTAGATTTGAAAGAGAAAATGACAAGCGAAGAAGAGGCTTCGAAAAAAAAGGTAATTGTATAACGTAAGTTATTTGCTTATAACATTTTACCAGCCATGGCTTGGACACAAATTAACGTTAAGTCGCCTTATATGTTCCGTTTGACTCTGATATTTCTGAATGTATATGTTTCTCTTCTGAGGCATCGTAACATCTTGGGTCAGTTTCCCATAAAATGTCAGCATACTGCTTGCATCAAAACTTAGTTATAGAATTGGCCAACAATAGTTTTTAAATAATAATAATAATTAATAATAACACCCTTTCGATGTCAAGGGTCTCTCCGTTCCTAAGACATTTTAGTGTTTTAAAGTTACATTGCAGTAGCTATGCCTTTTTTGGTGTGCAGCCCTTCAAGTTACTAGGAATCCTAGATGTTCAGAACACTCCATGCGCCAGAGAGTCGATTCTGCAGGGTGCTGCTGGATCCCTAGTCGCTGGCTTTGGATACTTTTTAGCAACAAGTAAGTGTGTGCATTGGCTGGCATGGTCATTTATTACTGTAATTTAAAAGCAAATGACATGATTTGTTATAACACTATTTTAATTTTTGAAATGTGTTGTAAGATTGTCATGTATATTGTGGTTACTATAGTATAAAGGGCTCTAACTCTTTTTACAGGCAGAGTACGGAGATCTTTTGATGTTGGTATGATAGGATTCACTCTTACAACCCTGGTATCTTGGTAAATGCTTTTCTAATGTACACTTACAAGCTGTTGTGCAATATTTCTAGAGTACAGTTTAATATCCAGTTGTACTAGCACATCCATTTCATTTAAATGAAAAAAGCTTTTGTTTAAGATTAACTAACTTGGAGAGTACTTTGTCACCCTTAATGTACACTCTTAACATTCTTAAAACGATATTTCTTGTCAGTTTTTAGGTATCTAACATTTTTTGCCTTTCTCTGAAGGTTCCATTGTAGATACAACAACGCTAAGCTCCGCATACAGCAAAGGCTAATCCAAGATGGTTTGCAGAACAAGGTGGTATATGAAGGCACGGGTCTGGACCCATCTCAGAAACTGAGCAGGGGCTCTTCAGGGAGCTCGTAAATGGTCAACATTTCTGAGATATTCTCAAAGTGCCAGCCTTCCCATCACGGCACAGCAAAGTCTTCATGTGGTTCCTCTTGTGTTATGTTTACTTATTGTCCTTAGAGGACATATGTTTGAATGTTTAAATGAAATGTTTGAGTATGCAATGATTAAATTTTTATTTATTGGAGTGGATCATTTTCTTTTTTTGGCTTGGATTGTGGTTAGTAAATATTTGAGCAAGATACCTCAGTGTAAAGTACCTCCAGGGTTGGGGGTTCGAGTCCTGCCTCTCTTGTTTGTATTTCCTTCATAGTCCAAAGACTGTTAGTCTAACTGACATCTCTAAATTACTCACAGTATGACGGTGTGCATATCATGGCATCCCATTCAGGGAGTTCTCCTGCCTTGTGCACTATATATATTGCCTGGGAAAGACTCCAGGTTTCCCCGTGACCCTAAGATAATCGGTTAGAATTGCACTCATCCATCCACCAGGTGTCGCTCTTCACCTTGGATCTGCGTCAATTGAAATTTGTGCTGTATCTCCTATACCCCGTAGATAAAACACGTTATTAGTCCATGCCATATGCTTAGATTTGTATTGTAGCTATTTGATGGCTTTTTTTTGTTTCTCAACCTTGATGTCAGACATGTTTTCTATTGTCGAGTAATTTTATTAAAACACATTTTAGTGTTAAATCTACTTTTAATTTTAGGCTGGATTAGATTGTTGCAAAATTCTGATGTGCGTCCCATATCTTAGTGAGGAAAGCTAGTTTTCCTTTAACGCCAGGCAGAATTAAAACATTGAGGTACTTTCTCCCCATGACGTTAATCGCCAAGTCATAGAAATATCTCCACTGCCTGTCGAAGTGCTATCCAATATCATGTCGATTGAAAGATGCCCAACCTATCAGAATCCTTCAAGTAATTGCCGGCAGTTTGGGAGGGTTATGGCTGAGCTGCTCACTAAAGAAGAAAAAAATCTAATTATTCGATTTGAAAAATTCAAAGTCAACTCCGATGTCAAAATGGGAATCAATGTAGTCAATTCCAAGAGTCAGTTCCAGACAACGGTTCCCCTGATTCTCAAATAGTTCTAAAGGATTAAAAATATGGGAGGAAAAGGGTTTTGACAAAAGTATGAGGGAGTATTATGAATCAAGGAAGCTGGATACTCTTTGGAAAGTGTTCACAGCCTAGAGAGCTAACCGAATTTACAATATCCTCATGTGTGGTAAGAAAAACAAGGTTTTTAGAACCCAGACGAGCAGTGCTTGTTCATCACCAGTGGAAAACCATTTTGGAGGACTAATTCGAGCAGCTCTTATTACATTCTCGGTTTTGGTGACACACAATGCGAGTGATGTGACAATGCTGTGTGACTGACCAACATTTCCATTACAGTACGTTTCCATTTAATCTACTTCCTCTTCATTTGACCTTCCGAAGGACCTCCTGCAGGATTAGCAAGATCTCATGCTCGAAAGGACACAAATATCCTTTAAATATCACATTTCAATCTTTTTCTAATTGAAAATTCTTAATTACAAATATTCCTTAATGATATGTATTTGTCTCCTAGGTCGTATTTCCTTGATTGTCCAGCACTTTGGTCAGCTGTTATTGTTGTTTTTAAAGTGCTCAATAAATAAACTTGATTTGACATGAATGTAGCTTGGCTAAATGTTTTTTTAGGTCACACATTTCATTATGAGTTTTAACAAGAGAAAATTAATAAAATCTTTAACCAAGCATCAATGAATCCATGAATTTTCAGTTTAATAAGGTCGCAGGTGACCCAGCTCCTGTTCTATGAAGTGTAGGAATTAAGGCAGAGTACACCTTAGATACGACTGTTGTAAAGTACAGGCACAGAGTACAAGTGGGAGTCAGCCAGTCACCTGAGCTCTCTGTCTTTACGGAAGCAGGAAAAGTGTGGTAGCCAAAGAAAGTGTAGGGGTTAGAGTTAAAGGATGGCAACAGCGCCCACTGATAAATAAACAGGCCAGCCAAGTACACATAGACGTTTGCTGGTTTATTCTACAACACATTCAACGTGAATTTCAAACTGGGAAACATCAGAATATACAGCTTATTTAATATGTCAGTTTTTGTTCATTACATATCTGGAGACAAATTACATCTGTGAGAGAAGAGTGTCTTTTGTTTTAGTCAAAAGAGAATATTAAGAATGGTGAATACTAGGGACTGTACCAAAGGCGAGAGGTTTGTTTAAAACCACTCCATATAGTACTGGGTTCGATACCATTTCACAGCTCATCATGACTCTAATTAATGGTGTAACTCGCGTCACGTCTCATCCGAGAGGAGGCATGTGGGTATGAATTCACTGCACATGCTTTGGTGACATTAAAACAAGGTGAAAAGTAGGACATTGTAACAATAGCCTCCTTTCTGTATTATACAATTGTCTGTATCAAACCTGTATCAAAGCTCTTAACCGTGTTGTAAAATGTGAGCAGAATGACCTGTAAGACTGAGTTTTCAAGAGCTTAGCTTTTACCCCGTCCACTTTAGATCTGCATTATTACCCCGTCCACTTTAGATCTGCATTATTACCCCGTCCACTTTAGATCTGCATTATTAAAGCGCTTCCTGGCAGATTTGTGAATACTTTGCATTCCTGGATTCCTACCAAAAATATATATATATTTTTTTATATAATGAAAGTAGTCTTTTAGAAAGAATCTTGTAAATCACAGGCAAGTTATTATCTGATTAATAACTGTATTCGGCATGCAGGATGCACCCTGTGATTTATAAAGCAGGTGCACTAGGTTACATTGCAGAGGTCTGTAATGGTCTTTTTACAGTAGAGCTAAAGGAGCAAATAAATAGGGAATATAAATCTGAAGTAGTTGGTGCCCATGAATCACTCATTTAAAACCAGGCTGGCAGACATGTGCTGGGTAACAGTTTGCTTGTTTACAAACCCATAACCATGTTGCTGTACTCGCTGTCAAAACTAGTGACTCAAACCACATACAGCTTGTTTTCAAGATAAATTCAATTAAAAAATGAAAAAGATTGCATGGTGGAAAACGGCATAGTCAGTACTATTACTGTTAAACCAGTTTTTGTGATGAGTGCTTGTTTTTCCCAACAGGACAAGAGTATATCCCACTGATTTTATTATAAGTGAATTATAAATTAAAAACATATATGCTCTGCAGACACTGTATGCAGTTCAGCCTGTATTGAGAGCAGTGCTGCACTCAAGCTACACACGTGTTTCTTGTTGAGTGAAAATAATTATAAATAGTGGATTACTGAATGTAATAATGCTGTATGTGATAATGATTTTTTTTTCAAAAATTGAATAAAACTGAAGGGGGAGGAGGCCCCGGGGAAGACCCAGGACACACTGGGGGGGTCTATGTCTCTCGGCTGGCCTGGGAATGCCTCGGGATTCCCCCAGAGGAGCTGGACGAAGTGGCCGGGGAGAGGGAAGTCTGGGTTTCCCTGCTGAGACTGCTGCCCCCGCGACCCGACCTCGGATGAGCGGTGGATAATGGATGGATGGATGGATGGATGAATAAAACTGTTCAGTGCAGCAGTCCAAAGATGGGTCAGTCACACTGGATCAGGAAATCCCAGTGCAGCTAAATAGACTAACTGGTTCATAGTGAACAAACGTCGTTCCCACTGAATGATGGTGGCCAAGACAGTGTCGTGCTGTTACGGATACTGTCTGTCAAAATGTGGCCAATTGTTTGCCTGTTTTCAGAAACACATATACAGATTTAAATACATAAACAATACTGTAATATATAAATAATCTGGTCTTTATACTTTTTTTTACTAGACAGGAAGGGCAGGCGAAAAATAACATGAAGAACAACAACAGCTACAGGACACTGACACCAGCAATAATCATGAAGCCGCCACCATAATCAGGGTTTTTCTGTAGAACCTTTCATCTTGTACACAAAAAGGTTTTCTTTCCCCAAACTGGTTTGGTGTCAGGATTAATATGCATAGCCCAATATCTCTGGCTAATCATTTATGATGACAATAACAAACTCATTCGTGATAGTATGATCTGTAAGGAAGATATACTATGTAGAAAGTTTATAAACTCTTTGTCCTTTTAGTTGGATTTCATAGTACATTTGTAACATTTTTCCAGGTCCATCGGTGGACAGCTTCACAGAATTCTGCATCATTCATGTCATTTTGGACAAAAGCCGACTGCAAAATAAGTCAATGGAAAATTCCGTATGAGAACTCACTGTCATTATATGATTATCAAAAGACAAAATGGACACCGTCTGCATCCTCAAATAATGGCAGATTCCTAACATTTATATGTTTTTTAAAGCTCTCATAAACTCAAGACTTCCAATACATATTATATCCAACTGATAAATCATTTACAGTCTGTAAAAGTAAAACAATATTTAGAAATAGAGTTTCTCATATTAGTTTCAAGTTTGAGTTCATCAACTATTCCCCATAAATGCATCATCGAAAAAGTAATTGCATGAACGGTATCCTTGGTCTATTTTAATTTGAATGATGTTTAATGCGACCCCCTGGTTCTGAGGGTGTCTTCACCTGCTCTCGTTTGGGTGATTTAAGGTGAGCTGTCTGCTCCAGCAGATGTCTCTTTCTGGGACAGTGGGGGGGGGGGCTCACAGGAAATGAAAACTGATGGATTTTTTGTATTATGGCACCAGCATGAGGTGGGAGCATCGAGGAGAGGGTACGTGGACCATGCAGCGCTCAAACTGAGGGAAATGACTCGACACCCTGCCCTGCCCAGCACAAACAGGGATTTTTCTCTCATAAGCTTCATTGCACCAGATCAGACAGTAATGGTGCCCCTCTTTTGACGATAATTAGCATTAAGGCAAAAAACAATCTAAGCCGTTAAAAGGCTCTTGTTTCACCTCAATTGCAGGCCTGTTTCTCGCCATAATGATGTAAACACATGAGCAGCAGAGCAGGATTCTGGGAGAAGCGGCTTTTTTGAAGCCGCCAGAAAACTTGGTGCTTAGAGCTTTAAGTCATATTGTATGCAAATTAAGTGACATTGTGTGCCAATTTCAAAATGACGTCGCTTCCCCTGTTCCAGCAATCGATCGCTGTCATTTCTTTTGTTTGTGCATCTGCTTAGTGCGTGGTTTTCATATTGGCAGAAAATATTGCATTTCACATGGAGCATAAATTCAAAAATATATATTCCATATAGGTTGAATAAACATAAATGCATAAATCTTAGATAGATCACATTCAGGATTAGATACAACTATAAATACATCAGACTTAAATCCATGGATGTTTTATATAAGTAGTAAAGTAATAACATAATCTTCCAGGAATTGTCTGGAACTTTCTTAAACTATGTATTAGTGGTAAAGCAAACATCTAATACAGACGAAGGTAGTCATACCAGCCTGGGTTCCAATCTCTCCTTCCCCTCACCTGTGAGGACACAGCCCCCTAAACAATGATGTCATACACCCTGCCAACACGTCCCAGCCACTCCCTCACCGCCTGACGCACACGGACGTCCGTCACGTGACACGTCAGCTGACTGATGCAGGGAAACACCGCTGGCTGCAGGGCAACGAAGGTGGGATCTGGGAGAAGCTGGATCTGGTTGAGGAGAATCAGGACCATGTTGGTCCATGCCTGAATGACAGCAAGGAGACAGAACAAGTACAAGCGGGTCAGTGAGCTGGATGAATTTCACCTAATGCAGAAATTGCCACCTTCTTCAAAAATTATTTTATTATTCCCATAATGGTGTCTGAAATAGAATGTATTACCAATCTACATAAGATTCCTAGTCAGTTTATGCATTAAGTCTGTATTGTGGCACTTACATTTAAGTAAAATTATGTGTATTTTTAAAATGAGTGAGACTTGCCTGTATCTGTGCCTCGGAGTCTCTAAGCGAAATGTTCTGTGAGCTGGCAGTAGACCCAGAACGGGACCTTTTCTCCTGCCGGAGGACTTCTGGGCCAGCACTGAAGGAATGCCGCATTGTTCCTTGGTCCAGCAGCTGCTGGGGCCTCCGTGGAATGGGTGAGTCGGGGCCCCTGAGTGTCACAGGATCCATCCTCTTCTCGCCGGGCTTGGTCTCCTTCACGAAGGTGGTGAGGTTGTGCTGCTGCTTCCTCCTCTTGTACTCGACCATCAGCTTGGTGATCGTCTTATCGGTGGCAATTGTGTACAGCTTGTTCCCCGCACTCTCCCACCACTCTTTTTTCCGGGGCACGTCTCGCCTCTCGCCCCTCAGAGGGACACTGGTGCCCACCCCCGGGCTGTGGGCGTCCTCTGATGGCGTCTCGGCTGGGTGGCAGCGGAAACCGTCCTCAGATGGCGTGCCCCGTCCCGACAGCCCTCCAGGAGAAGGTGTGGAGGTCTCTGAGGGAAAGACTGGGAGAAAAAAGAGGGGATCTCCCCGAAGGAGGGGGGGCTCCTCCATGGTACTCTCCAGGTCCAAGTGCATCTGAATGTAGTTGTTGCACAGGTCCATGCAGAGTTTGTGCAGACGCTTGATCAGCCAAACCCAATCCACACTGCTGGCTGGCTGGATGCTGAGGGAGGGGATCTTGGCCCTCCACTGGCGCTTCTCCTTGCCCCGGGGGGGGCTCACCTGTGCCGTCTCCTCAAAGATGTCCTCATCTTCAGACGAGCACTGCTGGGAGGAGTCTGAGCTTCCCTCCTCACCCTCATACAGGATGTTCTTGACCTGCTCGGCCGTGATATTCTCCTGGGTGGTCAGCGTGGCACACAAAAGGGCCTGGAAGTAGATGTTGAAGCTCATGGCTGACTGGCGGTACAGGTTGGCAGCACTGCCCACTCCAGACACCTTCATCAGGAGGTACTTTAACCCGGGCCGGGTGTCAAAATCACGGGCGGTACGGTAGGAGTCCAGAAGCAGGTCGAAAATGATAGCCAGGTTCTGCATGGAGATGTAGCGTAGGAAGCCCGTCGGTCTGGGCTCCGACGCGGGCGTGGCCTTCTCCGGCACGTCCGTCTGGCCAGAGTTCTTCACAAACTCCTCCAGCAGGATATCATACAGATTCTGTAGCAGGACCTGGTGTGACAGCAAGCTCACCACAATGGTCCTGAAAGGTATTCTGTGAAAAAGGGAGAGCGTCGTTACTGAAAATACGAGGAGTGTGACCGCACATGGTACATCACCAAACCGTTCGCTAGGCCCCTGACAGCTCAATACGCACATGCGAACCGCGGTATTATAATATGCCTGTCATATTCCTATACATGATGGCGCAAAAATGAGGTCGTCCTATTTTCGAGGGCTAGAATTTAAATGTCATTATACAACAGCAGAGGAGTTAGTTATCCGCTTCCTGGCTAAAGCGTGGAATGCGTGGGTTTCGTTGGTGTGTAACCGTGAGTGTCATGTAGACTGTTGGTGTCCTAGTGTGTGCCGCTGCGCCAGTATTTTACTGATTGTGGCAGTTAATAAAGAGTGGATTTCATCATCTTTATCAAAATGACTCGACCATTCGCCACCAAGTGCTTTTTTTGCTCCATTTATGTGGGTCTGCCGCATCAAAAACATTCTGCGCTCTCTCGGGTTGTGCAGTTTGTAATACTGAGTTTGTATACTGACCTGTGGTCACCTCTAAACATAATATGCTTAACTTTATATGAATTATCTTTTTTTCCTGAAGGTATGACTTTGTATTTCAAATGTTCTCTTCCAAAAATAGTTTGTGTATGTGTGTGTGTGTGTGTGGGGGGGGGGGGGGTCGTCTTATATTCGGGCTAATTTGGTGATACAAATTATAAATTCAGTTCTGAACATCTCTGGAGCCTATCAGGATTTCCCTAGAGGGTACCAGGCTTCTCCCTGGAGCCTATCAGCACTTTGTATGCAAATACGAGCTAGAGAACAGTGGTTAAACTACAACAAGTATTCTCTTCGGTCCAGTGAATACGCAGTGCAAAGATGGTTCTGCACCACAAACGAGAAGTAAATTCCTTCATTCTCACCACAGAACTGCAGCACTAACACAACTGATATGGAGAAGGTCAAGCATCTTACCCAACTTTCCTGTTGCAAGTCGAGCGTGTTAGAGAAGAGAAATCAACAACACAGAAAAGCAATTAGCCAAATGTAACAGTCAGTGTCAAGTATCAAGGGGTAAGTCAGGTGTGCAACCATATGCGTATTACATGCTGCCATTTTAAAATTAGAGTACTGAATGCACTGAGTTGCATAACATTTAAAGCAAAAAGAATCTTGTAGGTCGGCTAAGATGAATATGATTACAGTGTAGTAACCCTTGCATTATTGTAGCAGACGTTATAAGCTGATACACACACACCATACAGGACATTCCTACCTCTTTGCAGTATGTCCATTGGACTGCTGGTCAGGGGGCAGCTCGATGATCAACACACAGGACTGAGCATGCTCAAAGCCCTCCTTGTGGTTAGGGGTTTTGGGAGAGCACTGGGTATCCAGCATGAATACCTGAAAGGAGGAACAAAGATCTACGTCGCACAAACCATCCAACACGGCAGTAACACACATGTATCTGAGGAGCGTGGCATTCTATCGATATTTTCGTTCCAATGATATTTTTTATGCAATACTGAAAATGTTTGTCACGAGACAAATTGTTCAATGCCACCCATGTAGCCTGTCCCACAAGGTTCTTCTTGACTGCTTAATGGTAAATGGACTGCATTTATATAGCGCTTTCTTCCAAAGCGCTTTACAATAATGCCTCTCATTCACCCATTCAC
>JAODUD010000062.1:2720692-2730889 GCA_026784285.1 Stomatorhinus walkeri | reverse complement strand
GGGGGGCAGAGGATCGGTCCCCCCCCAGTTTTCCCAGAACGCAGAAGCACATTTGTTATAAAAGCTGGAGAAGTCCATAAAAAATCAGCCTTTGATCCTCTTGCAGTCAGTTTACTACTAAAACATTTTTATAATCAGACTTTATTGTTCATTCCCTCCTTGTAGGGGATGCGCCTATGTTCATTTTTTAAAAGGGCAAATCAACCATAATTCAGTTTATAAACTGCAGCGCCGGTGTAGAATGCCTGGATGAATATTCATTAGGATCTCTCAAGCTGCCAGAGACCGTGATTCATTAGGCATATGTAAATATCATTCACTTTAATTGCCTCTAAACTGACTCAACATAATGTTGTCATTAGCAAATTATTACTTATTTGTGTAACTAATGGTACAGTATGGCGTGCATGTTAAACCTCCACATATATGATTGCAATTATAATCCCCTTTTTCAGGAGCCTGGTATTTTATGCCGCCTGATGGATTGGGTGAGAAAGTGGCACGATAGTAATAAGGGAGTTCGCGCGGACAGTTAGCGCTTTCGCTCGCGCCGCTGATAGGCTGACAATTAAACAAACTGGCACTTTGATGGGCTTCGGGGGCTCTCTGGCTCCCCTCTTTCTGCCGCAGCCGTGCCGTTTGCATTACATGCAATCCATCCCTTTTATTTGGGGGTAATTATGTATATTACTGTTAATAACTGGTAACAGAGCCAGAGGAGTAAACTTTGTAATCAATTGCGTTGACAGTGCACGCAGTAATGTGGAATCTTTCATTTCGTGATCATTGTAAGCTGCCGACCGAAGACTCCAAAATTCAGAAAAGAATCTATGTAAGACGACAGCCTGCTTTGATTCTTACTGGGTAAACTACTTGACTGGTACACTGACATTATACATTTGGAAAGACGCACTGCGCAACTTCGTTAAGTTGAGCAATTTATTCATTAGAAAAACATTAAATTCCGATATCAGCATGTTCTTTTCCATGTCCGCTGGACTGGTAAGAACGACATAATTATAAATAAACATTTAAAGACATTTTAGATTTCATTTAGTTATCATACTGCCTTTTGGATATTTTAAGGTTTGTTCAACTCATGCTTTTTGCAGTTTGGGTACTAATATTACACGTGTACTCACCGTAAGGCGAGTATTTTCTTATATAAATGTATTCAAAACTTAAAAAAAAACTATACTGAATTTTGTAATATTGCTTATAAATGTAACAGTAATTTATGATGTATAAAATGTGTAATTATTCATTATATATACATACTATAAAAACACATTTTTTAACTGAATGGGACATATCACACATAATCACGGCCAACTATTGTTCCAATCACCCAGTATTATCTGTCAAATTATAAATACACCATGTGATTTTTCCAGATCAGCTGTAGCTGTGACCAGGCAAGAGGGGGTGGGTTCGGAGAAATTTAATTAGCACCTGATGGACATCGGAAACCGGATGAAGTAACAAAACAGTCTAATGATTACTTTAATAAAGCAATTAGAAGCCGAGGTTTAGCCAAACAGAGGAAGTTTTCTCCGAAAACCCAACGACTGCGACCAGCAGAAAAAGGAACGACGCTAAAATCTCACCTCCGAACACTTGCTTGTCAACTGAAAATACATTAAAATAATCATTTAGAATAAGGACTCGCGAAACTTAAGATCGAGAGATCCCGAACAAATTTTATTTTATATCAAAAAGAAACATTTTACATATTTTAAACACCGACACATTAGCACAAAATTCAGCACAAATCTCAGGTCTGCTTTATACCATTATAAAGACAACTTGGTGTCTTTCATTGACTGAGCAGATGTGAACTAGTTAGGAGAATGTTTGCTTTTCCCATTTAAAGCAACAAAGAAAAGCATTCGAATTAAAATTAATGGCCAACTGCTATTCATTAAAAGATATTTACTTACTCGGGGCATCTTAGAACACCACCAGAATGATTTACTTAGCTGGAAGGGAGAAGGACGGAATCCTCTTCGCGGAATATCGGAATGCTTCTGTTCTATCTCACGTTTGTTACATCTTTGATGTTTCAAAATTATTATTTTTTAATGCACAGAAAACAAGGTTTCACACCTCGCACCTCTAATCGGCACAATTTTAGACGCTTCAATTGTTAAATGAACGGTGCCCAGGATTTTACAAATCTAACGTGTCCATTTTTAATCACTTATCCCGATGAAGGTCTTGGTGAATTTATGCAAAAACGCCCAAAATACTGACTTTGTAATGTTATCATTCTTCATTTTTTCAGCAAATAAAATGATACAGAATTTAAAAAATAAAATAACATTGAAAGACGAATGATTAGTTTAATATAGATCCAATCCAAATTTGATACAAATATACTGTAAAATACAAAACATTTATATGTAAATATTTAGAATTAAAAAGAAAATACACAGTAGTCGTAAAATCCAATAATATGTATTACTTAATTAAAAGTATTGATGTTTACATTTTGGATTTCCTATCATTTATAAAGCAATACACAATTCACTGGATCAACTTAACAAAAACACATTTTAAAAATATACATTCACAGCTTCAGTCTTTATTAGTCACATTTTAAAGCTATCTTACTTGTTTTTCACTTTATCTTAAACAGATGAACATCTACAAATTTCTTTTGCTGACCAGTGCTAACAGTTTATAACAAATATTTCATGTATTTTTCACAGCAAATTGAAAAAGAAAATTCTATGCCTTTGCATATGAAATGGAAAATTTATTTGCAAATATAATTTGTAATTTACAAATGACATTTGTCCTAATAACTAAGGGAAACCAAATTGCCAAATTGTAGTTGCAGATGCTGATAATGGTAATAAATGCTCACAGGTCATCTACTGTCATTCTTGTGTTTTATTTTAGTGTTTCATGTACGATTTTTGAATCTTAATCGTTTAACCTAACAAGGCCTCTAAAGAGCTTGGCTGAAAGCTGTTTCCCGGAGTGCAGAGCAGAATACGACTGGAGAGTTAATTTAATTTCAGATTTCTCCGTTCTCTCCATGGTACATTCTGTCATCCTCCCTGAAATCTGTCAGCTTCCCAACTTCCTCAAACTCCTCGTCCTGTCCTCGGTGCCATGGACTCTGCGACGGGTGGCGCTCGCCATATCTCGGGCCGAAGCCCGAGTGCAGAGAGGTCCCCAAAAGCAGGCAGTGGCCGTGTTCACGCTCGGGGGGTGGGGTGGGGTGCTGATCTGACACGCTGTCCCACACAGGGCCCTACTAAGGATGCACTGTGTGCACGCGCACCCCGAGATCACTACGCTAGCGGTGGCTGCCAGGACCACGAGTTTTGGTATTTCGGTGTTCACCTAAACAGACATGTAGTGCACTCTGAACGCTGATCACATAAACCAGGCGATAAGGCTTCCTGAGTGACACCTAGCAGGCAGCAAGCCGCTTCCCCCTCGGCTTTGTTTTCCGCCTTTTGTCCGGCCTGGCAACCCACCTACTTAGTAATCCAGACGAGGCACGCGGGTTTGCGCTAACAAGACCGCGTCCGACCCCATCCCCGGCACAGTCCGCAGCGGTAATTGGTGCGGCTCTTCCGTGATTCAGTTGGGGACGCGTCTCTGGGACGTAAGCGGAGAGGCTCGGTGCTCCTCCGTAGCGCGCCTCCCGGTCCGTCTTCCCTAAATAACGGACCCGTCCCAATTCCCCAACCCCGGCGTCGCAAACATGCAAATTTTTTTACAACACTGCAATTAAGCTGTTTGGAGTTTTTTATGGAGCCAGTTGCGCTTTGCACAACAACCATGACAAAACAGGCAAACAAAAAAGGGAGGGGGGGGGCAGCTAATAAAGTAATGTGATGGATGAGCCACTCTCCCAAAGGGTTTGACATCATGTAAATTGGCCCAGACAATGCATTATGGATAAGGTGGTTGAGATTATTGCTTGTTAATGTGCGGGAGCCCCCTGCCCCTCCACCCCTCTGCTTCTCTGCCGGCAGTGACATGGTCCCCTCATTGTCGGGGCCACGCGGGTCTTTAGGTGCAGATGGGGAGCGTGAGGGGACCTCAGCCACAATCTGCCAGGCGTCCGTGTTGGGATGGGCGGGAGAGAGCGGCAGGGCGGGGGGAGGTGGAGGATCTGTGGCCATATGCCTCTGCTCCCCCCTCCTTCTGTCGCCAGCCCGGTGCATGCCCCCCCCCCCCCAGACCCCCCACTCCGCTTCTGTCAGGGGAGAGTTTAGACCCAGCAGGGGTGCAGCCAGCTGAGGAAGCGCTCTGCGCTGAGACGGGCCGGCTTCCTGTCTCCAAACCAGCGTGTCGTTTCACCTGTGGATCTGGGGGACAGAAGCCCCGAACGGCTCTGACCGCAGATCCGGTTCGGCCGCCTCACGACTGATGCAGGACTGGCTCGTGGAAGTTCTGTCCAAACACACCTGCTACATCTTCACGCTTCCTCAAGGACGACACCTGGTCATCCCAGATAGCTAGTTTTTTAGAATGACGACAGACTGAAATTCTTCCACAGCCATCACCTAGAAACAGGGACACTCCTCCAGGGTAACCCCGTCTTCGTCGCGATGATCTCTGCAGCATCCCTTGACAAACAAAAAACATCCATAGTCACAGACATGCAATCAGATGGATGCCAATAGAGACTGAGAAATTACAGCCTCACTTCATTATCCACCATTATGCTAATATTACTGTTAAATATATATTTATATTTTATATCATTAAATATAGCAGTACAAACTGATAATCTTAATTTTCATTCCAGACATTCATTTATTAATTGTGTCACACATAAGTTAAAGTTATAAAGTTATATAAACGATCATCTTAAAATAAATATTTTAAAAGCATATTTTAAGCTTATGCTACAAACAAGATTTTTTTTAATTAAGTAAATATTTTGTCTCGGATGGTAGTACAACATTTTATTTGTGTGCTTTCTCGTATAAAAATGTGTCTTTAGGCTGTAATAACTACTTCACCCGAGAAACACAGGATACCATCAGGACCAGTACCAACAGACCCGGGCTCCGTAACGGATACACACTGAAACCTTAAATGACCGATTTCGCATTGCTTTGCGTCGTAAAGCTTTTACTTATATAACAGTTTAGATTCCTTTCAGCTTTCCCTGACACGTGCAGATAGAGCCGGGATTGTGTCGATTTGAGGGATTTCACGCACCATATGGTGCTAAAGCCAGACACCTTCAATTACCCGTATGCAATACTGATGTAAGCCTCAATGGCGACAACGTTTTAACTTGTTTATCTAATGCGACTGTTAACGTAATTTATAGCGCAGATTAAAAAAAGCACTGCGGCGCTGCCGACGCTGCCTGCTAAGGAGCGGGGCTAAGATATGCTCGCCGGCCTGCCGGCCTGACTTCTCAGCAGTAAAACAAAACATTTGCATCTGACAGAGCACCTAATAAATGGATTATTAGCATTTTAAATACGCCCCAGAAAATCCGAACAGAGCGCCGCGGTTATTTATTTATTTAAAAATTCTTCATCCTCCCCGTATTAAACGCGACCGTTTATTTCCCAGTTTACTGAGCATAAGGACATTGGAATAAAAAAAAAGCTATTCTGCGAGCTCTGTTACGCAGATTATGCACGTTACATTTATATGACAGTGGCTGCACTGCGCTGGTTTATAGTAGGCCTACTTTACAGAGGTTTGCTCTTTTTTCCGTTAATTATCGCAGTGGGACTGTCACCGTAAATGCTGTACCCTGGTCACGTGACGACGCCATGGCCAGCGCGTTACACCAGCGACCCCGCACCCGTGCAGGTGGGGCCCTCCTCGCGTGCCGAGGGCCTTACCGGCGCGTTACACCAGTGACTCTCAGCCCGGTTTTTATCCGTCTCCAGCGCCGCAGACCCGCCAAGCCGGCGGGGTTTCATTTACGGCCGCCTTTCAGGCTCTCCAGCGGACAGCGCTTGATGGACGAGCAGAACACAGTGGGACAGGTCGGTCCAGTACAGATGGCTCTGGAAAAAAACCCATTAGGATCCAAGGCTTTTGTTTCCAGGAGTTTTATGATTAAGACCGTCTAATGCACAGTATGAGCTGTAATGTGACAAATGATAGAACTAAAAAGGACACAATTTTTTGAGAATATGTTTTTGAGAATCTTTAAAGAAAACGATCCGAGTCAAATGTCGGTTGTATTTTTTTTTTAATAGAAAATGATGCTTTAATTCCGGATTTGTTAACTTTTACTACTGAAAGTTAGTGTGATGGTCTCGCCCATGTCTTTTTCATTCGTGCACCTCGGAAACGTAGCACACCTTTTAGCTCGTTTCCCTAATGAAACTTCCTCTGCGAAGGGGTTTTGTGTTGCTAATTACACGCGCATCTCGGGTTTAGCGCGACCTCCAGGAGCAGCGTGTGAGCGCACGTTTGCGCTGTGCGCGCGCCTGGGCACGTGAGCGTGCGATTGTGTCCGCGCGTGTGACGGCGTGTGCGCGCGCGCACGGTAGCAGGCGGCTCCCGCTTGGTGACGAGCGGCGCTGTCCGTGCCACTCTCACCCTATTAGTATGGAAATGAGGTTGGTGTGACAGGTGGCCTTACAACCAACACAATTAACTTCCTCCATTAGCCAATGCCCTGACAAAACAGATGCAGGGCCGAGAAGAGTACAAAAACACGGCCCTGGAGGAGGGGGGGTGGGGGGTGTCACACACAACGCCCCACACACTCCCACCCCTCCATTAATTGGGCGGAGCAGCAGGATTTGTCAATAGCCCCCAAATTACAAGCCACCCCACCACAAGAAGGTAAAATGAGAAATGCAAGACATTGCATGTTTCCTCCATTTCATTCTAACCATCCACAGTTTTAGGGCTCCAAACACAATTGAGTTAACTCATTTTCCTTCTGCTCTCTCTCTCTTTCTCTCGCTCCCTCTTTCTTGCTCTCTTTTAGACAGCTCTCGGAGGGATCCATTTATTTATGCAAATGAATCATTTCTTTGAAACATTTTCAGCACACAAAAAAGGGACAGTTGTGCTTTGACAAGAACTGACGACAAATGATCAGAGTAAAATCCCAAATTACTGGGGGTTCTTATTAGGGGCCAGTTAGTGATTCATTTATGGGTGAGATTCAAACGGCCTGCACTGTGAATGAATTGGCAAGGCTTTTTTATTTTATTTTATTTTTTTGCATGTTTATTATTTACGTACACCTTTATCTGTTTTTATTTATTTACCAGGGCCATCTGAGAGGGCTGTGGCTGTCTGGGAGCGTATCTGAGCACGAGTACGCCACAGATGCCGGGAGATAAAAAGGAAAGAAACGGTGACTTGGGGAATACGCCAAGCGGCGCCGGTGAATGGGAAGCACTCCACCGACTCAGAGACATTTTGGTGAGAGGAATGAGACCCAGGCTGCATATGGACCCAAATGTTTGGGCCTAGTTATGGCTGCGCATAAAAAATCAGAATAAGGTTACGATCCAGAACCAACTGGTCTGTTCTGTTGTATGTCAGCAGGGAGACCATGGGTGATTTGTCAGTTTTTATGTCCGTACAAGATGTTTCTCAGACATCAGATATGAAGCCTGTCCCTCCATCTTCCAACAACTCATGGAGCACAAGGTCGTAGGCAAACAGCACCATCACTCTAAACTGAAATTCATTATTTAAACCAAGTTGATTAATGATCTGTCCTTAAAATATCCAGTAGATGCTCTGTCATAGATGAATAATTATTAATGACAAATCCTGAATGTTTCAATGTGTTCTGTAACCTTAGACGTCTCCTGATGTTCCCCTTGACAGTGGGTGTGATCTGAGGTTTATCTTTGTAAGACTCTGAGGTCCTTCCAGGACCCGGGGCGTCCCAGCACGTCGGGGTCTGCTCTGCTGGGCACGGCTCGCTTCCCGCACATCCCGCCGTGGTGGTAATTGGATAAGTATTAGTTTACCTTCTGCACATCCCCTGCCTCCCTGCTCCACGAGCTGAGTGTTAATGAGGTGTAGCGATACGACAGGGGCGGGGGGGGGGCCCCATGGGAGCGCCTGAGAGCTGGGTGGTGTGAGGCAGAGGTGCTCTCTCCCCCTCCACTGTGAGGACTTCATTAGTCCTAATGACGACATGATTCTAGCTAATGGTACACATGGCAGACGCCATCGAGAGTAAAATGATTGACAGGGTTCACAGCCCAATCACCTCGCCTTCCCATGATGCCCCACACCATGGACACACTATAGCCAGTAACTGGGAATACGCTGCTCAGTCTGGTCTACTGTTTACTTCAATCTTTATATCTCTGAAAGTCAGTACCCCAGTTACTGTTGGTTTGAATCCCACCTGTGCGTGTGGAGTTTGCACGGGCTTCCCCAGGTGGTTACTGTCCTCGGTGTCTCTGTATGGAGTGTGGTGTTTGACAGTATGTGCCCTTTGGTGGACAGGCATCCCATCCAGGGTTTAGGAAAGCAGGGCTCACTAATGTGTTTGACTTTCATATTGAGATTTAAAGGTTTTAAAAAGTGCATAATTAGGTTTATTTAAAAGGACCAATTATATAAACACCAATTAACAGCTTTATTTCTGTCTTTTTGGGACGGGTTTGTTTGTCGATAGCATTTTTATCCAAAATAATTTCTGTGACAATGATGCGGGAATCTCCATTTCTCGTGGCCCGGGATGGAAAGCGGACAGAAGGTCAGGGACGACCCACCCCCATGTCTGACCTCTGCTGGACACTCAGTGCCCCCAGAAGTTTTACGAGAAAGTGGGGGTGGGATCTTGGATCTGGGAGGCTTTGGGAGGCTCCTCGACAGGCCATAAACCCCTAAAACCATTTGTGTGTAACCCCCCAACTGTCAGGACATGGCTGGCTGTGAATCACCGTCCATGTTAGAGTTTTATACAGTGGGGGTGGGGGGGTCTCTCCTTTGTGTGCCACATCCACCCAGTGTCTTTGTTTCGGTTCGGCCTGGGTGGGGAATTCGGGGGAGACTATGATGGCGTCCTCCTTGTCCTCCCCCCCACAGATTAGTGCCCACAGTGGATGGTCGATGGTAAAGAGGGCAGTCGGTTAGCAGGTGAGAGCGAGGGATGGTGAAATAGAGAGAGAGAGAGAGAGAGAGAAAGTGAAACACAGGGAGCACACGAGGGGGGAGGCTGAAGGCGGGACCGTCCACAGAGACACTTTGCAAATGTTCTTTTGACAGGATCAAGAGTTTTTCTCCACGCCCCCCCCAATCCAACAGCCCTCTGGAACATCTGCATCTCCATTGGCTCATTACCGCCCACCTTGCGGATATGGTTAATGTGTGATTAATGAAACAACCTCTCGTGGATTGACCCACACAATGGCTGCCGGGTGTCCCCCCGGCCACCGGGGCGGCGCTAGAAAGACCAGGACGGCCCGCCTTACATGTAACCCCATTCAGGCACAATGCGCCCCCACCTCTCTGTGGCTTATCTGCCCGGCTTACATCTTAATCTCCCCTCCCTGGGAGCCCCCCCCACCCGACCCAAACCTTCATTTTCTGGTCATGTGAGCCCATTGGGAGGGGGCGAGGTAGACACCCAGCAACACACAAAGCCGAACGAGGCTGGCAGACTGAGACTTGGACTGAGCGGGGGGCCGCGGGGGGCCGCGGGGGCAGCTGATTGTCCCGGTTGAAAGGGGCACTTAGAACAAGGCGGTTAGGGGCTGTTGCTCCAGCAGACTGACGGTTTTTAGCCATGGAGGCGAAAGCAAACCGCAGCTAGAGGGTCCCAGTGCTGGGAAGTAGAGGCTGATGGGGGGGGCAGCCGCAAACGGCGGGGTCGCTGTATTCGCCAGTGCAGCCCGACGCTAGGAACACGGGGTCTGAAGTGGAGCGATCGATGACCCAGAAGTGAAGCTGGCACCACAATCCGAACACCAAACGTGTCCCTGATGCTGAAGAGCGAGATGCTAAACATGTGAAAGGAATCGTGTTGGTGATGCCTGACACCTTAGGTGATGAGGGACAGCATGAGAAGCTGGAACCAATCACAGGCAGGACAGGGCACAGACACACACACACACACATATATATATGCACACACGCACACACACACATGTGTAGGGTAAACATATATGCACACACACACACCTATATGCACACACACACACACACACTTGTAGGGTAAACATATCCTTATGGGGACCGCTCATTCATTTCTATAGGGAAAATGCT